>BLKR01005424.1:0-81254 GCA_011170035.1 Teleogryllus occipitalis
TAAATATTACAAATGAGCGCAGTAACCTAATCCCGCCAGGTGGGGCCAACGCGCACCTGAGGGTCGCGTAAGTATGGCGGGGCGAGAGCAAGTGCGGAGGGGGGGGCGGGTGCCACTCTCGACGGTCGCTGCCTCCGGCGCCGTCTTCGCTCCCGCCCTTCTCTCCCCCCCCCCAGCACGCGACCGCGCCCCCGCCCCACCCCGCCCCGCCCCCGCCCCCGCCCCCGCCCCTCCTCCTGTCGGGCGGCGTCGCCGTGTGTAGCTCCGAGCGGAACTGTTGCCGGCGGCTAAACCGTCAAGGGAAGAGGCGGCCGCTTATAAACAGTTGCCGGTTAATTTAAGGCGTCCAAAAGAGAAACAGTAATTTGTACGTTCTGCTTTCTCTTTGCATATGTCGCACCTCTCCTTGGGAAGTCTTCCAAGTTTACCTTTACTAATTTGGAGAATGTTTTCATCATTTCAATATTCTATTGATAAATATTTCTATAAACGCAAATAGATTTCGGTTTGTTAATGTCACATAGTGTTATATATACTAAAAATATATTTTAATCACCTCTATATCAAAGGATTGTCGCGTCACAAATGCATGTTTTAAAACATCAACACTTTTTATGCAAGCGAGATTTAACTATTAAATATTCTTTTTTGGAAGAATGTAATAATTCAACCACCAATAATCAGTAAAGTGTGTTATAAAATATTGCGTGTAGTGTATGTGTTAAAATATTGCGAAAAAAACAAACATCCCATAAATTTTACAGTCATATTAGTTATAATTAATTCAAGCAATGTTAATTGAAATCAATAAATTGAAAATGTGTATGAAATATTCACGGTTTTGATCAGGAAATCAAACTTACAGCTATTAACAAATTCAAATTGTCTACAAAAATAAGTCATTCATTTAAGAACAAATGGTTTAATTCTGCCCCGTACACACATGTTGTATGAAAACATACGTATCGTAAATCTTATGAAAATGTAGAAAATATTGAGGGTTTATGGTAACCAATTGATGAACATTCATAGACCAGACGAATAAATTTTTAATCAAATTACAGGAGATGTACAAATACAAAAACCTCAGTGATCAAAATGTACCTCTAAAAGCTATATTAGACGTGACAGACTTCTTGCCGATTCAATCATCTGAACGCCATACGTCAGACATAAAACGCTTCCATACACTCACGTCACACGTTTCAAGAATCTTGATTCCAAGAGAGAAAATTGGGCAGACCTCGAAAGGCGAAAAATATTTTTAGCATTTTTTGAGTTCAACATGTACTTAGTTAAACTTTGTCATTTTATTTAAAAACAAGTGTGCAGTTACTTTTGTTGGCATGCCATTTCACTAAAATATAAATTTCTTTCGTTTAATAAGGCCTTATAAATGTCTATCTGATATCCTCTTTGCAAAGAATTGTTGAATTTCGACGCTTTCCTCAGCGCTTACACTTCGTGGAGAAGTAGAAAACTGCGATGCCGCTGAAAAAACGTTTTCACAGGAAGCATCTTGAAGTCCTACAGTAATTTTCAATTTTTGAATCTTAATGTCAGAGTTGAAAATTGTCGCCCTCTAATCTGAAAATCAATTAAACGTAATAATGAAACTAGTATACCCGTGCGAGAACTCTCACATGTTAAACCCCATCCTCTTTCCTACTTTTCCATATTAAGCATGTAATATATCTTTTTTTTAAGGCCTTCGTATCCTCCGTCACTTGTTCTAGATGTCTCCTTGTAATTGATATCAATAAAATACACCACCAATACACCAATACAAACTATACTTATTTAATGTTATTTCCAACCAGAAAGATACACCTGTGTAATTCAATCGGGTAGAATATCAAGTAATTAGTTTAATTTCACATACAGTGGCAGATTCTACAGGCTCGGGTACAGGTACGGGTAGAGTAGAATCGAGAATCGTCGAACCAGCAAAAATTTAATAGAATGTTGAAGATCTTATTCTGTAGATTATGGTGTGAGGATCATGTTTTTAAGAAGTTATTTAACGATATATATAAAAATGCGCCTTAATGTACCGGATTGTATTTGGCATGAATATTTATTTGTTTTTAAACGAATTCTTCATATTTTTTAAGTCAAAGTGCAATTCGTCACGTCTTCGTGAAATTCTCTTTCTTTAGATACCTTGTTTATAAAGATTAGTTGCGTGTAAGAGCCGCAAAAGTTATGTACACTACTGAAATAATATAAGAGACAATTATTAGAACTTGTAGATAAAACAGAAAACGTCTTCCTAAATGTTAGTTACTTTTATATCAATAAAACGCGATTGATTACAAGTTCTGCTAGATTTCGACGCAGTATTCGTCAGCGTCATATCCCCATCATGGTCATTGCCCTCGCATTCGTCAAAAGAGAAGTAATCTGATAATGTAACCAAGTTACAAAACGTCGTGATAATTGTAAATAAATGATCGCCTTTTAAAAACTGTGGATACCTTTTATTGATGGTAATAAAATTATTAAATAAATTAGATTAATTTCCTAAAACTACTAATATTACACATCCTAGTAGTAGTTCCAAACGTTTCTAGTATTTAAAAATCAGATCAACTAAAAACTTCGAAGAAGAAAATTTTCGAACGACGATGAAGTTAAAGAAGCAATTTTAAGCTAATTTGCAGACAAATATTGACTATTTTTTCACAGGTACAAAAATATTATACAAAAGATTTGAGAATTTAATTAAAGTAAAAAAGGATTATACTGAAAAGTAGAACTGCTGTTTTCTTTCTATTGTCTGCAAAAGCTCGACGAACTGGAAATTTTTGGAATTACCTACGTATTTACAATTACTTACTTTCAAGAATGTCTCGGGTGGACATTTTTATTTCAACTAATTTTTACACTCGCGTTGGCCAAATGTTCTGTTTTTCTGCAACATAAACTATTCGAACTTCTGATAATTATTTATCTTGTATTCTATCTCCTATCTATACTTACTACGATCATCACCAGCCTTGTTAAAATATCTTCAAGCGCTCGTTTCCGAATCCGAATTCCCTCTCCAAGAGTCACCTTCCGAACCTAAACAGCTTCTGCAGACATTCACTTTCTCTGTCCCGACTCCTACACTCGCATTAAATCGTGTCAACATTGGTTGTCCATTCCTTCCTCAAATTCTTTATATGACGCGATTTAATAAAAAAAATTTATTTTAAATCCAGCTATATCCCAAATCACAAATGTGCTTATTTTCTATTACTAATATCCAATGTCCAATATTTACCATCTTTTCCAGCCTCGAACATTACAAAGTCCAGAAATTCGTGTTAGAAAATCAACGTTTTATTTTGACGCGTTCAATATAGCTACCATATGTCCTCTTGGTAAATACGTTATCCCATTTCTGTATACCGGGAGCGGTAGCTCAGAGCATCAACTGATGTCACTGCAGCGCCTCTGACCGGGAGGTCCTAGGTTCGAGTCGACACTAGCTTTTCAGCTAGGCCGAATTCAGGCGCTGTCTGGAGGAGAATTCTAGCGGCCGGCTGTTCTGATCGGTAGTTTTCCGTGGTTTCTCCTATTTCTCGCGAATGCCGGAGCAGTACCCTAACAAACTGGCCACGGACCGCGCGCGATCTTTCCTTCCTCTTCATTGTCCTATCCCCTCCCCTTACACATACACACTTATACTATCATGCACTACACTACCACATATTCCGGGAGACCGTTCGGGAGCTTAGAGCTTGTCCCGGCAGGTGCGGTGCCACGCTGGTGGGAGAGTCTTGGTCAGGGGGGAAACCCCACTAGCCGACCGTAGGTCGGCACCGGATCTCGCCATCCAGCGGAGGAAGGTCACCGCCATCTCCCGAGAAAGAAACATGCACTACACTCACGGGACTAATAACCATAGCAATTGACGCGCCCGGAAACACGAAAAAATCAATCAATCAATCAATCGATCGACTCATTCCTATATTGTCATTTACGGGTTCCAATGTCCTAAAATTAGTCACATTTCCACAATAGTTGTATCATTTTTTTCCTTGGAATGTTTCGGTATATCTCAGTAAGCAGTGAATAGAAGGTAAGTACGTTTACTAAGCATGTGAAAATGTGAAGACATAACATGTGAATGATGTGAGTGATGTGAATGTGTGTGTGATAGAATAATTACACATGTATGAAAAATCCTCTGCACGTTTCAGAAGGTTTTCGCTTCCTTACAACGTCAGGGACTAATGAAACATCAGAAACCGTTCAAAACGAATTGATTCAATGATCTCGAAAGTGTGCGACATATTACTTGAAATACTCTCAATGTTACCATGGAATCTTGACTTAACGCCAGCATCGCCGTAATTTGCCTACCCGCACCGATAAATAACGATCGCAGAAGGGTCCTTACACTACGGGCCGAACTGTAAAATGCCATCATGACTTGTACCCGAAGAGAATCGCTTTCCAGCCCTGGCTGTTTCGACCGCGAGGGGCGCGCATTGACCATTCCGGTTCACTTCCCGACCCAACTCTGGTTGCGACTGTACTCGCTTCCGGTTCGTGGCCCAGCGCGAGGCGCGGCAGGGCAGCGAGGGACGAGACGTAGCGAAACGAAACAGGACGCTGCGAGAGTCGGTGAAACGGTGGCACCGCGTGGCGGGTCGGACAGCGATGGAATAGGATGGAGAGGTATGGAACGAGAAGAGGCTTCAAAGGCTGAAATGGGCCGAGATTGGGGAAGAACGGAGAGCGGAACGGACGGGATGAGCAGTGCGCACCGAGGCGAGGCGGGATGGAATGGGGAACGGAAGGGGGCGGGGCGGATGTGGCGGGAAGGGGTGGAGCATTTGAGAGGTTGGGGAGGAACGGCGAGGAGCGCACCGAGGCGAGGTGGAGCAGAGTGGGGACAGGTGGTTTACGTCAGTGTTGTGGGGGGATAGTCCAAGGAGAGACTAGATGGAACGTCGAAAAATTAAATGTGGACAGGCGACGGAATGGAGAAGAGCGGGTTGAGAGACAGGCGACGGAATGGAGCTGGACTGAGTGAGGAAGGAATGGGGAACAGCGTGGTGGAGTGGAATGGTGTAGAATGGGGTGGGTGGGGTGCAGAGGGTTCGGGTCGAGAGGGCTGAAGAGGAGAGGTTTGGGGTGGGTTGTTGTGAAATGGAGTTGTTTGCTGTGGGATGGAGTGGGTTGGTGTGGGTTGAGGTGAAATGGGATGGCTTGGGTTGAGGTGGGATGGAGTCGGGTGGGTGTGGTGGGGTAGAGCGCCACTCAGTGGGAAAGGGAAGGGATGGGATAGTGTGGTGCGGAGTAGAATAGGGGTGGGTGGGGTGCAGAGGGTTCGGGTCGAGAGGGCTGAAGAGGAGAGGTTTGGGGTGGGTTGTTGTGAAATGGAGTTGTTTGCTGTGGGATGGAGTGGGTTGGTGTGGGTTGAGGTGAAATGGGATGGCTTGGGTTGAGGTGGGATGGAGTCGGGTGGGTGTGGTGGGGTAGAGCGCCACTCAGTGGGAAAGGGAAGGGATGGGATAGTGTGGTGCGGAGTAGAATAGGGTGGGTGGGGAGCGGAGCGGTTTGCAGGCAGCCGCGTGATTATCCGCTAGACCTCATGCGCGTCGCGCACGACCGCCCACTCGCACACGCGTGCGCTCGCGTGCGCGCACGGGCGATGAGGCGAGGCCTCGCGCAGGGCGGCGCCAGCAAGCGCCCGGCGTTTGCATCGGGAGGCGAAGGGCAATTGCTCGTTGCGAGGGGAGACGTGGCTCGACAATGGCTGGGAGCTCACCAAGTATGGAAGGGGCGTAGGAACGCGAAGTGACAGAGTTAGAGGGTGATTAGAGCCCCAATAAATAAATGCGAAATTGTGAATATCACTCATATTTTCTGGTGATTATTGTTATAATTTGAGAGAAAGAAACTAGATAAGGTATTTAAAATGATAAAATAGAGATTTTTTTAGTTTTCATACGTGAGAAATCCTTACTAGTTACCCCTGTAATAACGTGATATTTTAGGTGTTATAAGCAGTGTAACATTTTAAGTGTAAAATAATACACTTTGTATACCACCGGATGAAGTGACTGAAGTCATAAACTGAAGCCTGTGCAGTGCCTCTGACTGGGAGATCCTAGGTTTCGAGTCTCGACGATGGCAGGAGTTTCGATGCTAGCTAGATAGGCTTGGCCGAATTCAACCGCTGACTGACGAAGAATTCTAGCGCACAGCTACTCTGATTGGGGGCCTCAATGGCTCTGATTGGAGTATCAACACCTTACAAATGCAAGAGATATAGAACCCTAATAAATTTGCCACAGATCGGTGCGATCTTTCCTTCCTCTCCTTTGTCCTATCCTCACCCTTACTTACTCGCACTTACACTTACAAGTACTACACTACAAAACATGTTGGGAGCTTAGAGCTTGTCCCGGCTGGGGCGGTGCCCCGCTGGTGGGAGAGTCCTGGTTAGGGGGAAACCCCGCTAGCCGATATGTAGGTCGGCGCCAGATCTCACGATCCAGCGGAGAAACCCGCCACTTCCCGCGGTAAGAGATGCACATCTCTTACGGGACTAATGACCACAGCAGATGCGCCCGCGCAGAAACACGAAATAATCAATCACAGTGTGTACCAAAGTATTAATTTTAATCCTGCGAAGGAAAATGAAGTTAATATGCGTGTATATTTCTGAAGATAATAAAAGAAATATTATCAAACAGTTTCAGTAAAATAGTGAAGTAAAATATATTTTACAAAAAGATACTGTGTTGACAGGTAGTAATTTTACATTAAAACGTCAAAGGGTAAGAGAAATGGGAGGATTCTCTTTGAGACTTTTACATTTTAAATAAAACAGTATGCAATGAACGACTAATGACAATTTAAACATAAACTGACCTTGGGAATTCACCATTAAAAGAACAGCATTCAGTAAATAATACTCCAACTCCAACAAACCAATTGATTTTTAGTTTGAATTTTTTTCAATTCCCATGGGAAATGATGTGGGAATTACGTATTTATTCAGTGAGACACAACGCATTCTGAATCGTCCATGTGTGCGAGGTGTTCGCGAGTGGTGAGCAGCCAGCTCCGCAGGGAGCGCCGTTGCACCAAGAGGGCAACGCTGCAGGCGCCCGAGAGGTCGAGTGGGCGGCAGGAGGCGCGTGGGGGCGGGAGCAGAGAGGTCAGTCGCCCGCGCCGCGGGCGGGGGCGTGGCAGAGGGCGGGCGTTAGTGGCGGCCAGCGCGCGCCGAGGGCTCTCGCGCGTCGACGGCGGGGGCGGGGGCGGGGGGCGGGAGTGGCGGCGCGTTGTAGTACGGCGAGTACGGTGGCGAGAAAGGCGCACAATGGGCGCTTTGTGCTCAAACGCGCGCTCGAGGCCGCTCGCGCAGGCAGGCAGGCGGCTGCGGCGCGAGTGCAGCGCGGGCGATCGCCCGTCCGCTCCCTCGCTCGTTACGCGCCCTCGCACCTGTTGACTGACCCCGCCCACTCCCCCACCCCGCCTCGCTCCGCGCTCGCGCCCGCGGCCGCCCGCCCGCCCGCCACTTTGTAAATTGCCACCCCCGCATAACGGGACCGATCAATCTCCGCGCCGGGTGATGGATCAGGCGAGCGCCCGCGCCGCGGCTTAATTTTCGGGGGACGCCCCCCCCCCCCGGGCCGCATCTCACCGCGCGGGCGCCCGCGCGCGCTCTCGCCATCGCCGACCCCGGCCTCGCCCATCTCGCGCTCTCGCCCTCGCCCGCCGCTCTCCATTACGCCGGCGAGCGCGTCCCCCGCCGCCCGGCCGCTCTTTTCCACCAGGCCCTCCGCCTCTCCAGCCCCCGCGTTCGCTGTGTCCACCTTTCCTAATGTAGTTTCCCCCTTCGCAATTCCACTTGGGCATGCGTTGTGTTATGTGGAGCGTTCATCAATCTTCGAGCATCCACGTTTTCACTTCAGTCGTTACTACATCTTTAAACGTCACTGCGCCGTTCATTCAAACGCCTATGACCTACAGATTTGACGGGTGCCCGTTTGTCCTATATCTCGGCTTTACTTAAATCCCATTGTTCTTCGATATCAGTAATTTGCGACCCAGTTTTCGTTCCCTGTGCCATCTTCACTATGGGGTTAGACTGGCGTGTACACTGACCTCTATTCTCCCTGCGTGTTTTAACTCCTGCCCTCTCATACTTTCCAACTCCATACAGCCACATTACCCCCTCTACTTTGGCGCACTCTTTGATTCTTTACCCTGTTTCCACTTGCCTATCGGACGAATTGTCAGGAGGGGGAACCTTCGATTCCGGAAATGCATAACCCGGAGCGCTCCGCCCTAGGTTCGTCAAAGATGAATGGAGCTGACGCGCGACTGGGAACGAAATTGCGACAGCCCACGTGTCTAGTCACATTAGTAAGTTGTTACTTTCTTTAATTCTACGAAGTTTCCCTCAACTCCGACAAAGTAATGAAATTGTCGAACGACTTTCATCCAGTTGTCTGATTAACATTGTCAGTGCGTTGTTTGTTGATTTATTAATATCGCTTTTCTTTTATGTCTCTAGGTTGTGTTTTGCAATATTAATATACATAATACATAATATATCATATTCGTATAAAAAACAAAAATATCTAAATTTGACAGTTTTAGATGCGATGTTTTAGAAAATACACCATTTTAAATTACATTTTTAATGTCATTACCTAAAAAAATTAATTACGTGTTATCTCTTGGTATTCAGAACACAATCAGCGAATTTTTTATTTGCTTTTTACTTGCTAAAATTATTAAACTGTTTATTTTTGTGTATTTAGAGCATGTTCTGCAAAATTAAGTTCGTAAAATAAATCTTCAAACTGGTAATTCTGAATAATTAATAAATGATATGTTTCTATAAATGAACAAAATTACTTAATAATTATTCACGAACTTAGAGACGCAAATCTCTTTCATATAATTCACTTAAATTTTACAAACATTACCGAAAAATGTATCGTTACAGCAACACAAAGTTGTAACAGCCCTATTTAGAGAATTTTACATGTATGAATTATTTGTAACAACATTTATTTATGAATGAACTTAATCAAATGAATAAGTATTTATTTGTAAAACAACATTTGATGCCATTCTGTAAAGAAAATCAATGTTGGGAAATGGCTGGCTACACGCTTGTTGATATCGTAGGCTTCCGCGGCCAGAGTCATGATTTGGGCTGTCCGGGTGACGCCGCGTCGAAGGCTGGGGTGCCGACGTTTCGACCGACATATCGCGGTCCTCTTCAGGGCTGTCCTGCCCGCAGTACGCTTCGACGCGGCGTCACCCGGACAGCCCAGATCATACACGCTTATTGCCTGTTAAATAGACGAGAATATTTTAAATTAAAATGTATATAATATATTCTGGCGACTTTTCCTCGTACTAAACGGGTAATTTATTTATTATAAGTGCCAACCCTTTTTTTCGAAAATTTATTTATTTATTTAACTAAACACTACCCTTATTTAAAAAATTCTTTTCTATATTTATTTGTGTTCGAGAATTCTCCTTAATATTACCTAAATAATAATACTCGTTTCGACATCTACAAGACGTCATAATCTGCTTCTCTTCAGCTTAACACAAACAAAAACATACATAGCACTTCAATCAAAGCAAAAACATTAAACAATAATAAACTTTTCCGCGTTTAAATGTTTCCGTTTAATCTCCCCTTACATGCATTTACCCCTTGTTGTACTAATTAAAAATCATTAAAATATACAACAAACCTTGATCTTCCTACTACGCTTGTATTAATAATCTCCCCTTTTTGTCACTTCCCTGATTAGAGTCTAGTGCCATCTTGCCTTGCATTTTAGATTCCATTTCAGCATAGTCCAATTACACCATTGCATTTTTCTCTTCTCCGCACAAAATTTGTACTTTTCCGATTTATGACATTTGTACCGCTCACCATGCCAAATAATTTCTCCCATCCGCCCATCACCGAGTCGGAACACCTTCCGACCGTCTGCCCTTTTCTTCAGAACACTCGCTATTCTTCTGTTTTCCTAAGATGCGCAGTCGTTTACACATTTACGTTTCTCTTTAGTTTTTCTGCGTTGACTCTCACCTTCCTCGCCTCCTTATCTTTGATTGGCTAATGCCGTCTAAGCATCTTACATAGTTTATTCCATGAGCAATCGATTCTTACGTTCTTTCTCGTAATTAACTAAAACCCACGTAGATTTCCGACGTATCCATTTGAGACTTTAATCAAATGAATTCCGCTATTACCCAGTCTAGTACTCACATTAGAGTCCATCACATTAGATTTGGCTCGAGCATCGCGGCAGTAGGACGCGTTAAACCAGTAGGACAGGATTTTCCTCGGCCGCGACTCACCGAGCGAAATATGCTCGGCCTTCAAGCCTGAACATCCGATGCTCGGTGAGAGAGGGAACGAGGCGGGTCAGTCTTGCTTAGGACGGCAATGGCGCCTCATGGGCAGTGAGCCACAATGAGGCAATGTGTATATATGAGCAACAATACGTACAATGGCTATCTGAGCTAAAATAAGGAAATGTGGGCACAGAAAAATGCAACAAATATTTTTTCATTCCATTCAATTCAATCTACATATTAGAATTAATTACAGCAAAGTAGAGGAAACAATGTAACAAATGAATTGACATTTTTTCAAAATATTCTACATCTCTTATATATATTCGATTACATCTGAACATTCAAGACGAAGATATTGCATTTAGTAGACCCCACAAATCTCATTCATTATTGACAAGTATCTCCTACATGTCTATTTTGTTCACATTCTGGTTCTTGCTTCCGACGAAAAGCGTTTAATCATTTTTGTCCTGGATAATAAAGAAAATGTGTCAATATTTCCTATTTTTATCATTACACTTAGTCATCTTTGCAATATGGAGGTCTTATGAATTATGATGCCGTTAATTTTAACTCTCTCCTTTATTTTTTGAGGAAATGAATTGATACCACTGGTACTTCAACAAAATAACGTCATTTCGTGAAGTAATTACTTCACATGTAGACAAGTTAAAAATAATATGTTTTTATTATTTTTAATGAAATATAAAATACTTTTCGCATCACATTTTACAGAAGAAGTCAATTTATTTAACAACTATTATTGTAAATAATATCCAAGGGTTATAATAGGGCTATTATTACAGGAAATGTAATTCTTCGAGTGAAAAATAACTGTTCGTAATAATGTATTATAATGCATTTAATGTATTTAAACATAGTTAAAATGTCAGTTTATTTCGTTTAAGTATTTTCTCTTGGAGAAAGTTAACATTAATTTACTAAGATGGAGTTAGCGTATTGAGTTAATAACTTAATATTTCACTCATTTCTTCACAACTTTTTTTGTTTTTTGGAGATAATTCTTTGCTGAACCAAATCATATAAATAATGATTATTTCCTTTTCTATGATTGGGCAAAACGAATGCATTAAATTACGCAAAAAATGTTGCTCAGGATGCAATTCATTTTATTTCCTGGAAGGATTCCGCGTTTTGCGAAAACAAAATCCACATCGGAAGATGCTCCTTTTATGGCCTGATTAAATGTAATATAAATCACGAGAATTTTACTCCGACAAGCGAATGCGTCCTATCCGCAGGAGCATCCGACCCGACGCGTAGTCCCGGGGAGAGTCCAGGGGACCGTGGCAAAATCGACACCGAGGCGACGACGATATATCACGTGTCGAACGATGCCCTCAAACATTCGCGGCGTAACGGCCCGAGAAGTGCCCCTCCCGGCCGGCACCTCGGGCTTTATCTCAAGGCGGCACTGACCGCGGCGCCTCGGCTGCAGGCGCGCGCCTCAACGTGATGGAGAGAAGGAGGCGGGGAAGAATTTCCGGGGACTAAAGTGGCAGCCAGCGGGCGGAGATGATGTAGCGAGGTACAAAAAATACGAGTGGAACAACAATGGAGATGGGTCTAGGGAGGAGAAAAAAGATTAAAAAGGAGCGGCGAGGGAGGTTTGATCGAGTTTGTGTGGTCGTTTAGGACTAGGTGAGGAAAGACGAAAAACAAATGTTAATTAAAATAAAGGTTGATCATATTGAAATGTTGGGAGAATTCGACGTTTCTTTAGTTTTATTACTCTGCAACACGACACATATTAGATGCAGCGAAGTATCCGCACATGGAAGGGAATGACGGTGACATATTCGGATAGTACTCGGGTACAGGTCTCCAAAATAAAGAGCGAGTATTCAAACAAAACGGAACGTGTATTTGAGGCAGAATGAATGTTCAGAGCATGGATTGCAAAGATATTGAGAAAGGTCGAGATGGATGACAAGGATACATATTGGAAGATGTACAAAGATCAACTTGGATTGGATCATGGAAAATTGTCCGAGACGACTGAGAATGGAAAATTGATCGATGATGAAACGACTACATAGAGAATGGAACCATTTAGACAATTCAATTACAGATAGGAGTGGCGGGGAAGAATGAAGAGTCTAAAGCTGAGGCAAGAGTAGAAAAAAAGAAAAAGATTATGGACATTCCCTGACAGATCCATATTCTACGTTCATAAAGAGAAGAGATATTCATAGATCAGAGCAGAGTGTAAAGTGGGGAGAGGATTCATTCCGTGCACTCACTGCAAGTAAGCGTCAAGGAAAAATTATTACGAGTGGAACCAGAGAATTGAGATAGATGTAAAAAAAACCAATCGTGAAAATCAAATGAGGCGACTCGGCGTAAACAGGAGAGGCGAGTTATGGGCGAGCGGAAAGAACAAGGATGTAGTACCAGGAAGCGCACAGGCAGCAGCGGGGGGCGGGGGGGCAGGGCGAGGCGGAGACGCGTTCGCTGCATCGAGCGGGGGCGGCGGGAGAGAGGGGAGGGCCGGACGGGGGGGGGGCAGGGCGGTCGGCCGCACAGGCGATTAAGCGGCCCAACGGGCTGTTATGATTTGATCGTAGCCCTTCAGCCGCACGCGCGCGCCCATAATTTTTTGATTGTGGATTTTCCGAAGGCGGGCGCCGCGGGGGAGGGGCGGGGCGCCGCGGGGCGGAGGCAGGAAGGGACGCC
This sequence comes from Teleogryllus occipitalis, assembly GCA_011170035.1. NCBI lineage: Eukaryota > Metazoa > Arthropoda > Insecta > Orthoptera > Gryllidae > Teleogryllus > Teleogryllus occipitalis. The sequence continues at coordinate 13,048 of BLKR01005424.1, forward strand.
GACCCGGATGGTCAGGGTGGCGCAGGCGGGATGGTGGTGGCAGGGTGGCAAGGAGGAGCGGCGTGCAGAGCAGCGCGTATACATAGAAGCTGTGGACGCCCGTTGCCATAAAGTGCGCCATGCAGTATTCACCAGAGCGCTATCCGCTTTTGAGCGCTCCCGGGGCACCGTTGTTCCCGCTCGAAGCGCCGCGCCCCTCCGCCATCGCCGCGACCGCCGTACTTCTGCCCACCGTCCGCACCGATCACCCTGGAAGTCTGCGACCGCGGTTTCACACTACCCTTACACCTCTTCATCATACTTCTTGCACTCCCTCACACACAAACGCCCAGTCACTCCCCGCACCCAGACCATAATCAATCCATTCTCTGCTCAGATTAATTTACCAGGGGGTTTTGTAGGCCCTCAAAGGTGAGCTCCTAGGTTTTATGGCTTTTATCATCACCTTTCCGTGGGTTTACATGAGCACCGTATGGCTGACATCCAGGTTCACCCGATATCAACACTGGAAGAACGTCCACCTGTAACTTGGGTGACGTCACCTCGCCATCCCGAAGCTACTAAATACCTAGGTTGGTGTCAGAGGCACTTCGAACACTGGCCTCTGACCGGGAGGTCCTAGGTACGAGTCCTGATGGCGGCAGGATTTTCGACACTAGCTTTTCAGCTAGGTCGAGTTCAGTCGCTGTCTGGAGGAGAATTCTAGCGGCGGGCTGCTCTGATCGGTAGCTTTCCGTGGTTTCTCCAATCAACACCAGGCGAATGCCGGAGCAGTACCCTACCAAACGGGCTACGGACCGCGTGCGATCTTTGCTTCCTCTTCTTTGTCCTATCCTCAACCCTTACACACACACACACACACTTACACTAACACGCACTACACTATCACATATTCCGGGAGACCGGTCGGGAGCTTGGAGCTTGTCCCGACTGGGGCGGTGCCCCGCTGGTGGGAGAGTCCTGGTTAGGGGGAAACCCCACTATCCGACGATAGGTCGGCGCCGGAACTCGCCATCCAGCGGGGGAAGATCACCGCCATCTCCCGAGAAAAAAACATGCACTACACTAACGGAACTAATGACCAAACCCGTTGACGCGCCCGAAAACACGAAAAAATCAACCAATCAATCGAACACACTGGCAAATCTGTTCACTTGCCACAGTTGGGGCCGCCTGGTGCTTACACGCAGGGTGAAGAGTATCGCACTATTCTTTTTGCTAATGCCGTCCCCCCTTGAAACCGCGGGGGGGGGGGAGGGGCGCGTTTGCCCCCCAGCGCCGCTCGCAGGGCCAGAAGCCCCGGGCGCCGCACCGCGCCGCGCGCAACGCAGAGCCGCGGGAGCCAAGAGCGCAAAGTGCGCGCCGCAGGCCGCGAAAATCCAAAATCGCGCGGGGCTGCTTTCACAGGGAACGAGGATGAAGCTCCCGTCAGTTCCCAGTCCCTTCACGTTGCGCTGCCGAGCCATGCCGTGGATTCCCGTGGGAGTTGCGTCAATGGTCTTTTTAACGTACGTTAAAACTCGTACGTCTAGAATCGAAAATGTATGCAAATACGTGTAATATGAATGGTTGAGAATTCAGGTACATTTGTAATCGTTGGATACGTTCCGTTTCGGAATCGTCCGTAGCCAACTAGTATCACCTCAAGTTTCGTCTATACAGACTTGTAGTATGAAATGTAGTGTGCGTGTAGAATGCTGTATGAATATAGTATGCGAAAATAATATGGTGTCAATGGCGTATTTCAACGCTCTGGTCTCCTCGTTCTTTTGTTTTGATTTGCTCCAGCAAATTTGAAATGCAGTACTCTTCATATTTGCTTTTGAGTGTCTACTAATTCTAAGAATCTAGTTTCCTAAGATTACGCTAATCACAGACTGATATGTCATTCATGTTTACGAAGTAAATCACCAAATATACTTACTATAATGCATCTGTTAAGGGAAATAATTAATTTCATAAATAAATCAATATATCATAAATTTAACTTGTTATGCGGCCAAACCGATAACTGTTATAGAAACGTAAGTAACTTAAAATACCAATAACAAGTTTCCAGAAGATATGTCTAGGCATAAGTAATATACGTATGTAGAATTCATTCTATTTTATTCAGTGTTTTAGTTTTCCTGTATTTTTTATTGTTACTACTTATAAAAGTAAGGTAAATTACATATAAAAATACGTTGAAGTGCTCATTTGAACAAAAAGGATACAGATGAGCTTGTTTTTACGATGCTCACACAGTGAGAAAAAAGGTAAGATGTCAGGGGTCCTCTCTCTAATCGTATTTTGTAAGTGAAGAATGAGCAATGGATTTTACGATTCAGCGATGAGATGATGTAGGGACTGAAAACACAATCAATTGTATTGCGTGTGGAAAGGAGGTCATGGAGGAAGAAGACAACAAAGTGATAAAGTGCGAACACACACGCACAAGATGAGAGCGGATAACAGGGGCCGTCTCTAAATAAAAAAGAATCCCCGCGATCACTTTCCGTCTAACAAAACGGCACAAAGCGCGAACGTGTTCCAGCGGATAACAGTTCCGAAAAGCACAGAAGGGCGCTGCGCGGCGGTTCGTTTGAGAAAGCGGAACTTTCGCCGTCGGCTGGGGCGGCGGACGCCTCGCCGTCGCCAGGCGGATTAATTGGCCCTCCGCTTCCAGCGTCGCCATGGTGACGCGCGTCTCGGCCTCCGCACTACCCCTCCTCCGGGGACCCCCTCTCCCCCCCAGCGAGGAAGCCGTCTGCCCCGGCGCATGTTGACGCGGTTTTTCCGCTGCCTTCGTGTTTGCTTGTCGCGGTCGCCCCTGCACCGCTGACGGACACCGACTCGCTGCTACCGCGCCGCCCGCGTCGCGGCAGCAGTTATCTGTAATCCTATTACTGGATTTCGCGAGGCGTAACGACCTACCAGCTACTTTCTATCTCTGTGCATAAAGGGTTTAAAACCAGACCGATTCACGTGATTTTGGTTTTTCTGTAGCAAAGAGAGTTCATGGCAGGTTGTGTCAGGGCTAATACGATACGTCATACAGCTACGAATCATACTACTCACGACGTGTACTACGAATCTACAGAATGTATTTACAGGTCTTCTTTACATTGAGGAGGAAGGGGTCGGTTCTTTTCGGGACCAACACTCCGTGGTAAGGGAAAGGAGTGTAGCGTCTCAAATTCAGAGATATATTTCGAATTATATTAAAGCGCGCTTCGCTAACAATGATTTTTACTTTCATACAAATGTTGAGAGAAATAATACATAGTTATCGCACAGGTTGTCTAGTAAAAAATAACATTTCTGGACCCTTCTCCCGTTCTCAATCACTCTCTCTCTCTCTCTCTCTCTCTCTCTCTCTCTCTCTCTCTCTCTCTCTCTCTCTCTCTCTCTCTCCTCTCTCTTTCTCTCTTTCCTCTTAACCACTTGCTTTTGGTCCACCGACCAGACAATGCAAAAGGGTCAGTTACACTAGTGTCGTATTAGTAGGTAGAAATGTGTATGTCCTGTGCTCTTATGAGAGAGTGAAGGAGATAGAAAACGTATACAGATATCAGATCTGCAAAACTTGAGCTCTTTGTTACAACAGTGTCTGGACAAAGAATAGTGTTATGCTTTTTGCTGTTTGGGCCTCGTCGCGAGGAAAGTTTGTAGACCAATGATTTGGTTTACATTTGTAGACCTTCGTGATAAACAAAAAGCAAAATTGTTCTTTTAAAGAGAATAGTCTTGATAGATTAACAATTAAAACGTAATATTTAACGAAATTTTAAAAAGTTGAAGTTCCTATACCTTTTATAATTTTTTGAAACAATATTCTTTCAACAATTATTCCCTCTTTAGTATTTTATTCATAATAGCCAATTTTTGCGATATCATTTTTCTTAGCTATGTTCTTCGCTACACTTCTTAGATTTATGTCTCATCACACCTTTTTTATTTAGTTTCTCTTCCCTTTATTGAAATTGTCAATCTCTAAATGATATTTTCACTACTGTACCGAGTCTGATCGAGTGGTCCTTGCTTCGAGTTCCAACAGCGGCAGGATTTTCGACATTTGCTTTTCTGCTAGCTCGAATTCAGTCGCTGTCTGGATGGGAATTCTAGAGGTCGATTGCTCTGTTTGATAGTTTTACGTGGTTTCTACATCAACACCAAGCGAATGCCGGAGCAGTATCTTAACAATCAGGCCACGGGCCGCCCGCAATCTTTCCTTTCTCTTCCTTGACCTGTCCTCACCCCTTACTTACACACACATACGCACACACAGACACACTAAATGCACTACACTACGACACATGGCGAGATACCGATCGGGTGCTTAGAGCTTGTCCCGGTTTGGGGCGCTGCCCAGCTGGTGGGAGATACCTGGTTAGGGGAAATCCCGTTAGCCGACGGTAGGTCGGCGCCAGATCTCGCCATCTAGCGGGGAAAGATCACCGTCACCTCCCGAGGAGGAAAACGTGCACTACACTTACGGGACTAATGACCTCGGTAGTTGACGAGCCCGGAATCACTACCAACCAACCAAGCAACTTCTGCTGCGCACCGCCTGCATGTCGCCGCCAACGCCGCTCACGATGTCGTACGCATGACAAGTGGCAGATGATACGTGCGCAAATGCCGCGCCATCTCTCTCTCGCGTCGAAAGGAAACCAATTTCTGGCTGATTGTGTCGTGTAGGGAGCAGATGACATTTTCACACCGTCGACTCTATTAATGTTTATAAACGCTCGGTGCTTCATCGAAACTCTTAGTCTGTGGCATACGTATTTTCTCCGGCCGCATGGGAGTTTCGTGGCCAATGGCACACGAGCATATGCTTCCGTGCCCGCTCCCAGGACAGGTAACATAATATTTTTCTTGAATTACTTGGTGTTGGAGACTTCAATTCTAACGCCGACTTGTGATGACTATCATCCGTTTCCAAATTCATCCATTGCTAGAACCATGAGAGGCAGTTTTAGAAAAGAGCCAATGAAAACAATTCGAGCTCTCCTATTCCACGAATGTAACACGAAGTGTTTCGATGCCTCAACACTCAGAGAACAATGGGTGTGGGTTCAGGGCGGTTCGCCGAAGAAGATTAAAATAATTGATGGAAAATTGCATTTAAAAAATTTAAGTATAGAAATTATACTTAGGTTTTCGTAATGTGACGGATGATACTAGGTCATTTTTACACACACCCCGCCGCCTTATAAAAAGAATCTTTGTAATTAATTCGCGAATGTCCTTCCCAACGGGACTCATGGCCTCAAATATGTGCTTATCACTGTTATAAAGATTCATTTCATAAGGCAGGAGGTGTAAAAATAACCTAATATCATCGACCACGTTACGAAAACCCAAATATAATGCTGCGTGTGTGTTCTCTATATTGCTCTGAATGCATTTCAGATCCTGTCAAATAGTATTCGGACTAGAATAAAGCACAAAAGTTTCTTTTCAACGGTTCTGTATGTTTCTAAGTATTCTTACTTTGAATTTGAGGTTTGCCATCTCGAGAAAAATTGACTTCAATGATAATCGCAAAAAAGCCTCACTTTTTTCCGTTTTTCGCGTATACCACGAAAACTATGCGATTTATTAAAATAACCTTCCTACACAAAATTAAAATTGACAAAATTACCCAGAACATGCATATTTTAACTTTAAATTTTTGATGACAGGATTTAAGCGCTAGAGAGCGTTGAAAAATGGCTATGTTTTCGCCCCTCTGGCTAAAAGAGGAGACAAACCATTTCCTACCCTATTATCACGCGGCGGCGCTCTAGTTTCACATCATGCTTGAAAATATCTAATGTAAATTGACGCATTGCGTTTTTAAATCGTGAATAAATAAAAATGGTTAATAAGTTTGTTGAAATGCTGAAGTTTATTCTAAAGGGAAGTTACTTAAAAATGTAATTAAATATATAATTTGTCTTGTAGCAGGTTAAAAATTAAAATGACCAGCTCGTAGGTCATATTGGTTATGGTGGACAATGTGACTAGGCCTTTAAATGGAAAGTAGAATATATATTCTTATGGATTATTTTACTTCCTTATTTATGAAATTTATTACAAGCATTCATACAACAATGACTCATTATTATTATTTGTTTGTAATTGCTGGAAACTTGAAGATTCATCCATTGCCGAGCCCCCGACACGGGATGAAATTGTTGGTAACTTTTTCTTTGGCCTACTAAGACTCTTAGCGTTGCCAGAAAATTTCGATTCTCTTATTTATCCGCTAGAGAACTCCACAACAACGATCTCAGAAATATTCATCCACTGTTTGAAGTGTTACCGGTTGAGAAAATGAGTTCTGATCTAGATGGGAATTGTTGCAGGATATAATTTTACTGGACATGTGTACAGGGTTTCTTTACATGCTGCAATGGCATGACCACTTTGGATTATACGTCTTTTGAATATTCCATACCTGAACCGCGGTCGAACCCACGCTCTGAGATCTAAGTGGTCAGCAAGCATTAGTTGAACTCTCCTTCTAAGGACCATGAAACATTGTGCAGCTCTTTGTTAATTGTAATATTTATATAATTCTCTTATAAACAACATTTTGAATCAATCATAATTTACTTCGCCACTACACCCAAACTACGAAGTCCGAGTAAAAGAATTTCAACCCGTGTGATGCGAACTTTTTTCATTAAAACTCCAGTCATCGCCCAGGATATTTCGATAGTCCCAGGTCTACGCTTTTTGTGTTTTTATTTCTGGAATATTTGCAATCTGATTTATGTACACTTTAGTGAAGACCTTAGACATATATTTTGCCTTGTTTCTTTTACGCAGTATAATATTGTGGAATAGTTTTCCAAAATTGCTTGGAGGACCTGCATACTCGGCGCGGGCATCATTATAACTTGTTATTTATTTGATTTTACTTTCTTGACCTTACTAATGTAAGAAGAGAAAGGATTATAATCGTGCGCCTGTGCGTCCGTCTCCTATTTTATTTCAGTAGTATAGATATCTTTTGCGGCTCGCACACGCAACCAATCTTTATACATGAGAATCTTTATAAATGAAAATCTATAAAGAAAGAAAATTTCACGGATAAAAAAAAATTGAAGCCTTTGACCTCAAAGAAACGTTTCTCACACCGTAATATTCAGGATGAGATCCTTTGGGACATTCTATTACATTTTTACTGGTACGTCGCTTCTCGATTCTACCCCACCTGTTCAGATGCCGTAGAATCTGCAACTGTATGTAAAATTAAACTAATTACTTAATTTTCTGCGCGACTGAATTACACGGGTGTATCTCTCTGCTCGGTAATAACATTAAATAAGAATAGTTTGTATTGCGATGGGTAAATTTTATTGTTTCCATTACAAGGAGATATATAGAACAGGTGACGGAGAATAAGAAGGTCTTAAAGAGAAAAATATATTATAGGCTTAATATGAAAATGGAAAAATAGGAAAGAGAGTACGGTTTAACATGCGAGAGTTCTCGCACGAGTACGCTAATTTTTAATATTATTCGAACTTTTTCTCAGAAACTACTCCAATCTTTTTGCTTTAAATTTTCTCTTCATATGTATTAAAGAACGGTAAAAATTATAGTGCTAGTCCCATATTTGGCGAACTCTATCATTTTTGTCGAATTCTACGTATTTTCAAACGTTTCACAAAGTTATAGTGTAAAAATTACAAAATGGAAGATAGAGAATTTCGCCTTCAACTGTCTGTGGTAAAAAATCAGATCTTTAAAAAAAGGATAGGGATAAAGGATACATTGAAAAAAGATATTTCTCTTAATTCGTGTTGGAAATTTATGCAATATCAAAAAGAACTATTTTCTCAAAAACCGCTTCAAATTTTTTCTTTAAATTTTCTCCTCGTGTGAATAAAAAGACGGTCAATATATTGATCTACTTCCATTTTCGGCCAACATTCCGTTTATTAGAAAATTGCAAAAATTGCAAAATGTTAATATTTTAAAACTACAAAATTGAAGATCGCGATTCTTGTCGTAGAAAAATTCTGTTCTAAAAAAGCAGCTCTTTAGAACAGGTTCGCATAATTTGTGTCTGAATTTTATGTAATTTGTAAAAACAATTATTTTCTCATAAACCGCTCCAAAATTTTACATTAATATTTCTTCTCTTATGTAACAGTGGATTTTAAAATTATAATGCTAGTCTCATTTTTGTCGAATTCTTCGTATTTTCAAAAATTGCAAGAAAATGCAAAATGTTAACATTCAAAACTACTAGTCTGAGTTTGGTACTCACTTTCTTTCGACAGCGTAGAGGTAAAGCTCACGACAAGGAAACTTAGTGGACCAGAGTTCGAGTCTCGATGTGGAAAAAGTTTGCTGGTTGAGAATACTTTTGCAGGTTTATATGGTAGTATAATATTGCGTAGCAATTCGAAACTATGCGAGAAAGCGTGTGCTGTTATAGCATCACTAGTTTATGGGCCCCGTAAACTCAGAACTGCCTACTCACAGAGTCACCATTCTCACAGAATGATGGCGGCGATGAGCAGAATCTTCGGAATTATATCTATAACTATTGAGGTTTTCACAGAAGCAGTCGAAGTACAGGTGGACTATAAAATGTGGTGGTAAGCAACATTAACTTCAGAACTGTATCGCAAGAGACGGTTAATCTAGGAACCGGATATATTTCCACTCAGAAAAAACATTATCATTCGGATTAGGAAAAAACACATCACATCCACAACAGTGTTATATCTTCTCATGAAGGTAACAGCACTCCAAGTTACACACAATGTAGTATTTGCTTTTCTTTCCTTTTTAACACCACTAGCGTTTTCGTTTTATTAATCCTTCCTGGACTTTTTCAATATGTAGCATTCATATACAAATATTTTTCCAAGCAAAATAAATTCGTTTATTTCTGTGAACTGTTAGAATTAGCTTATGATGGTTGAATGAAATTGCTAGCCGAGTTGAATGAAATTGCTACACGAGTTTAATGAAATTGCTATCCGAGTGCACACCAGCTGATAGTAAGGTCAACAAATAATAGGAGAAAGCTATAATTTAACGGTAAAAAGTCTGGTTCTGAATTTGTATTAAGATTTAAACTAAGAACAGCATTTTGCGAATAGAAACATACACGTTATTTCAGTAAAATTTGTTTGTCTTTGAATAATTAATGAATGTACGCTATTTAAACGATCTTCTCCCCTTTTATTAATTAAGTTTTGGAAACGAAAATGTCGTTATTTGTGTATTTTTTCCAAGAAAATTTTTCCTAGGTAGGGCATCTTGTCAGAGAGCATAAAAGTGAACCAACTCGACGGGTCCGACGGCCGATTGATGTTGAGATCGCCGATCTTCTTAGGAAAAACCCTCGCAGCATCACGGCGTAGAGTTGATGAAGTCCGATCGCTACAAGAGCTGTATGGTGTTATCCAAGGGAAAATGGAGTATAGGGCGCCCCTTGAAGATGTGTCATGAACAATGTGGAGACGGAACAGAGTAAGAGGTCAAATCCTTGTTGTCGATGAGGATGATGATCGTGTAATGAAAAGTATTGAACAATATAGGCCGATAACACATATAACAGACTTCGTAATATTGTCTGTTATTCTGTGTCTTTCTCCCTAATGATGTTAATAATTATAACAATGAAATTAATTCATTCAATTTTCGCTTCAAGCATCTTGAGGCGAAAATAAGAGCACTGACGCAAGATAATAGGGCGGAAGAGAGAAATTTCCTTCGTTTTAGCCACAGGGTAAAAAAATAGTCGTTTTCCAGAGCACTCTAGGTTCTAAACCGTTTGTTAAAAAATCAAGTTAAAATATGCATTTTGTAGGGAATGTTCTCTCTTTTAATTTGGCTTACATGTAAGTTAATATAATTAAAACAAAAGTTAATTTTAAAACACATAGATTTTTAGGTGTAAGTAAAACATTGAAAATGTACGAAATGTTTAATATTTTGGTATTTTTCTCTTTGATGCAGACATTGCTTGAGGTGGTGTTCCGTCCGCATCACTAAAATCCTCGCCCTCGTGACGTCACCTCCGCCTTCAGCGGATGGCCGCACCCTCCACCCCGCACCCCGCCACTCGCCAGCGCATTCGCCGGAAGGCGCCGGCAAAGTAGTCTACCCCCCGAACACTTCCTCGCACGCCCCCCAAACACAGTCTCGACGGCAAAACTCTGCCTACGAGCGTATTAGCCCCTCCCTCGACCCGACTCATTCTCCTTGATATTTCTCTACGCACGAGTAACTACGCTGCCTTTGGCAGTTCTGCTGTCTTCCGCAAGCAGACGTGTTTTCATTCATTGCAAGTCTTCGTGGTATTATCCTCGACGAGCCACTCCTGCCTTCGGTGGCTCTTCGACCGGCAGTCTTCGATATGGCTGTACTTAGTTTCTTTCTACTTAAGACTCTCACCGGGAGCGGTAGCTCAGTAAATCAACTGATGTCACTGCAGCGCCTCTGACCGGGAGGTCCTAGGTTGCACTCCCCACGGCAGCAGAATTTTCGGCACTAGCTTTTCAGCTAGGTCGAATTCAGTCGCTGTCTGGAGGATAATAGCTCTGATTGGTAATTTTCCGGGGTTTCTCCGATCAACACCAGGCGAATGCCGGAGCAGTACCCTACCAAACGGGCCACGGATTGCGCGAGATCTGTCCTTCATATTTCTTGTTCTATTCTCTCTCCTTACACACACACTTACACTAACATGCATGACACTACCACATATTCCGGGAGACCGGTCGAGAGCTTAGAGCTTGTCCCGGATGGGGCGGTGCCCCGCTGGTGGGAGAGTCCTGGTTAGGGGAAAACTCCACTACCCGACGGTAGGTCGGCGCCGAATCTCGCCATCCAGTGGGGGAAGATCACCGCCATCTTCCGAGAAAAGAATATGCACAACACCAACGGGACTAATAACCAAAGCAGTTGACGCGCCCGGAAACACGAAAAAATCAATCAATCTTAAGACTTCAGTTAAACTATAGAAATCCTTCGGTAATCTTAAGTCTGTGCTTCTTCACATATTTATGTCTTGCATACCGACTCGACATTGCTCGTGTTGCACGACATTCGTTTTTCCGGATGACTATTGGGGGCTGGCTAGGTGAACCACTGTCGGCCATTTCTACTGCCGTTTATGGACACGTACCCGGTACTGCAGTCCTGTTTCGGCACTGCAGATGAGCCCTTCCATCGCTGGACTCTGTAGGAACACGCATTCCGACATCGACCTAGCTGTGCAACGCTATGGTCTACCCTTCAGATCCACATGCGTCTGAACTAATAAGTTTCACTCTGGCCCTTCGTGCCACGTGACCTGTGAATTTACAAGCCAGGAATTGAACAATTACGATTTACGATGACGCTTTATTTAAAACGCCTTCATTTATATTAATTTTCATTTTTCTATTACATTTCATTTGTCTCAAGACATTTGTACAAGTAATGAATTCAGAGTCATAATCAATTTTCATTTGTAATTTACATGTTCACAGTTTAATAAAAATAATTAATAGTGCAATATTAATCATTATAATTTCAACGTGAGTTCAGTCAAAATCCGTTTGCTTCTTTAACCAGCGCAATCTCTCCCCCCCTACGGGCAACACAAGGGCCCGGCGCGGCGTAAAAATTACTTTGTACAGTTCAGTGCACTACCACAACATCTCCCTTCCAAGGTCATTCGCCCCCCTTCTCTCTCTCTCTATAGGCGGCATACCTCAAATTCGAATTCAGCGTTCCGAAGAACATGGAACCAGAGAGGAAAAAATTTTAAATGTTTTTCTCAATTGTCCGTAGCCTCAACTATAACTATTATTCATATCGACAGACCCTAACCCTAAGATTTGCAGCGTATTCATTAGCAGGTTTGGAGATCGTCGGAGTCTCCCGAAGCGATTATGCATAGGGACAGTTTAGGTTTTTGCAAATTTACACAAATAAAAGTGAATTCAACGACCTGTAACCGGCATCGATACCACAGAAAATAGTGTATGAATAGTATCGAAATTTTCTTACAGGCTCTTGATCAGGATTGTCATAGAGTCCTTGCAAAGTTTGGTAAAGGTTATTACAACATAAATGCAGGAAATAAATAATTAAAATAATATGTTGATAGATGCACCACAATCATTTTTCTCCACTTGCTAAGAGCACGCAGTTGGTAATATATTCCGCCTCAGGCCAATATCGGTGCAACAGAACTGGTACCTAATTGATTTGCTAGACGTCAGTAGCTATGCAAAAGAGAAACATTTTCAATGTAAAAGCAATGTACTGTAAAATAAAATGGAAGTAATGAATATGAATTTATTAAAATTTGAACCAATTACATTTATGACAATCTTAAATACCTTGGTTTATAGAAAACAGATTTTAAATAATAAAGTATGGACAATAAATTCATTTTTTGACAAATGTTCATTGACTCAGAAAATAAGGGGGTGTCTGTACTTGGCGCGACAGTCCGCGTACGGGCCATGGCCTACCAGCAGCGTCTCGGACTAGCAGCTACGAGTTACGAAGTTACGTGTGACTAGCACGAAGACTTCCCCACGCCGTATTCTGGTCTTCCCAATCTGAGAAGTGAGCTTTCTCATCGTCACTCAGCAACTTATACTCGGGCATTGCAAGAAAACCGCTCATTATAATCTTGCCCGACCAGGAATCGAACCCGGGGCCACGTAAAGGAAAGCAATCACGCTGACTAAGCAGCTAAACTGCGAGAACGAAGAAAGGCGACACTTGTGTTAAATTGATTTTCTTCCTTTTTCATAACGATTGAACGTATAAGAGGAATTTTGGATATTTTGCTAGTATCCAATAAGTGTCGAGAGACGTAAGTATCACGTGGGGTAAAGAAATGTAATAAAAGTCCTATTCGATGAAATTATAACTCCTTACCTAAACAAGAGGAAAAAATCTAGGCTCAAGTTCATGGATGACCCCTCAATCTATTTTAAGCAACTGTTAAGAACATTAATCCGATTAATTCGCATATTCAAGCTGCTACACGTGTAAGATTTTTACACTTCTTAGATTTAGATACGTAAATCTAAGAAGTACTTCAAAGCACGCCGAGGGATACCGACACCATAAAATAAGAAGCTGGAGAATGCACTCACTAGTTACTAGCACATTCTAGCAACAAGCAATTTACCGCTCCAAGTATCATGACTCCCATGTGGATCGTTGATTGAGGATCTGTGAAGAAGTCGGTAATATAAGTTACAGAATCGTATTGCGTACTGGGGAGGGAAAGATAAGAAAATGAAGGCTCACAGCTGAAATTCATTTTACTTTTTGAAGACGAAAGCATGATCACTCTCATTCTGTGACGATACAAGTCATTTATTCATTCCTACTTGCTGCCGACACATATTTTAATAGTACTTTTATACATTTATTTAATAATTTTTTGGAACAATTAGAATCACTATAACCGAGAGTTTACTATATCAGAGTTCACTATAACCGGAGTCGACTGTATGTTGATTTATTTGCAACATCCAAAAAAGTATGACTAAGAGTTCAAAACGTCCAACTCTGTATTTGTAATGCCGAAAAAGAATAAGATACGGCAAGAAATAAAAAAAAAACATTTTATGCCGAGACATTTCAGAAGCAGCTCAAAATGTTTAACTTGTAGTTGTAGATGATGTAAATGCACATAATACCCAACAGCCTCTGGAAATGGAAAACAATTTAACTTTACAAAAGGAATTATAAATGCAGCTGAAGCAAGACAACGAACGTTACACTAAACAGACAGAAAATAGACAAGAAAAATACTTCGAAAATATATTAAAAAAAGAAATTGCAGCATTTTAAAATGATGGAGGTACAGGGAAGTATTTGGCTTTGTTGCACTTTGTTTTTATTAAGTATGAAACCAACAAGTGTGGAGACAGAAAGAGCCTGTTTGGCTGCTGGCTACTTATGTTGTTCCATAAGGGGAGTAGGTTGGGAGATAAGACCATTAATGCTATTTGTTGTTTAAGATCATATTTTTAAAAAGAGAAATGACATTTGATATTTCTAAATTTGTTACATTACTTATTTGATTGATTGATTAATTCGTAAGAAAAATTAAAAAACTATTAGTAAACTGAAGTTATAGTCATATGATACTCTTTGAGAATGAAGAAGACTGATCTGATAATAACTACCTTAAATAAAGATTTGAATTAATATTTCTAGTTAACTAAATTAGAAAAACAGCAGCAAAGTACAACAAAATATTTATATTTGTTATTGTTTTTGGACTTTTTACTAATAAATAAGTGGACGAGCAACCGAACTGTAAAATAATTAGTCAATTATGTACAGTATGGTGTTAATGGTTTTTGCAATTTTTAATAAATATTTGATTATTATCATAGCAAATAGTTTTTTTTCATTCCGTAAAAAAACTTTAACCGATACAGAATCCCGCTGAATTGAAGTCAACACTCATAAATCCCGCAGGGTTGAAAACAGTTCTGGATTGCAATCTCTAGTGAACACTTACTGGCTCATTCGTATCCCATCAGATATTGTGAATCTGCTCATTACCCATTTATTGAATGCATGCCTACAGACCACACCGTCGCGCGAAAACGAATAAAGTGTCTAGTCACCTTCACTGCACTCGCTTGTTTCATTTCTGACTAATCAGTTATATACAGAACTCAAAATGTTCGCAAGAAAGGGCTGAAAACACATTAGCAATAACTTGCCGACGGTTCGTGTACCTTCAGCTGCAGAACAGTGGACAATGCCATTACAAAACACTTCCTACTCCTACATTACGTCACAAAAATGAATTATCTTACTCACTTCTCTTTTACTTAACGGTTTCCGGAGAGGGGCGGAGCTGAAGCGCAGATGGGGGGGGGGGCGTGCAGACGGCTCCGCGCGCGCTCGCCCGTTCCATAAAGGACCCGCGCAGAAGCCTCCTCCGAAGAGGAGGGCGAGCCGGAACCGCAAATGAAACGGTGGTTACGTGACGACATAAAGTCACGTAATCTTTGCATGAGAATGAATAATATATACGACACATAATGAAACTTCCGGGAGCGTTTATACGCAGATCACGCGCCACAATGCGTCTCGCAACTTCTCTCTCGGTTGTGAAGAGGGAGGCGGTGGGTTGGTGGAGATCTGCGAGAGAGAGAAGTCTTACGAAGAGACAACGAGAAAGTGTTGTATGGAATATAACATCGGTGAGGCCAAGTGGGAGAATTCCTGACGCCAAGGGGAAATGATGGTCATCTGGGTTGACGTTTTGCGATGTATAGTAAAGAGGAGGTAGGTGAGAGTGGAAGAGCAACGAAACGATAACGACTAGGAGGCGATAACGATAACAAGCACAAGTTTCTTCTGTGAGAAGAATGTGGGACGTAGAGGAGATGAGGGCGGCGAGACAACTACGTAAGCGAGCTGGCAGTGGTGAAGAGAGCAGCGCAGGCGCCGCTGCAACCCGCGCTACAGGGAGGTCGGGCGGGTGGGCGAATCCCCTTGACGTCAAGCCCAAGGCGGCGGCGCGGCGCCTGGCCCGTCGCGCTTTCTCTTGTTCCGCGTAGAGACGCGCCACGAAAGAGCAATCTCGGCCGCGCAAGGCCTGCTTTCTCTCGGGCCTTTGAGATTGCCTCGCGGATTAAAAATGGAAGAAGTTGAGAAGTCAGTGGCCTGCTGCGGGCGTGACGGTCAATACAAAACGTCGTGAATGTACTGGCTGCAAATTCATTTTCCTATTTTTTCTTTAATTTTTAACTATTAATGGATTTATGCACAAGATTTTTTGCATCACGAAAATTTAATGTTCTGTCTTTCTGATGAACAAACAAGAAAAAGCAAAGTAACAACTTTAAAACAATAATAATAGTAATTTTAAAGATAAATTAAAGATCGTGCAAACTTAAGAGATATGTTTTACAAAAAACTGTTATGAAGTTTTTGTAGCATCTCTAACTCTATGTATATTTCATTAGTGATTGATGATGAATAGTAGAAATGTTATTTATCTTATACATTAAAAACACAGATGCACTTTAAGAGAAAACTGACATCGTCGTTGAAGAAAAAAGTAATTTTAAAATGCTCACATCCTTTTAAAACACTCATCACACCAACATTAAGTACACAGGAGATGTGAAAGTACCTCTTCAATGTAGCTCACTAGTATTATGAAAACACAGTATTTCAGGAAAACCTTAAATCAGATTACTACCTTATGCCAGAACATTATTATTCAGAAATTCTACTGAACATAAATTATTTATTGATAAAAGTGACTCGAAAGCTATTTATTTATAAATGTCATCTAAAAAACAGATTTCAAGTAATCTAAATATAATAACGTACCAAGAAACAAGTTTTAACACAACAATTTAGAAAACAGGTTTGTCAACGATCACTGGTAATTTCGAATTCTGAGATCAAAACTTTAATCCAATAAAGGTCCAAAGTTCACACTTTGTTCAATAGAAAAATATCGAATTAGCGAGTGCAAACGATATAGCAAAAAAGAAAAGAAATGTCTTCGCGAGAGAAAAAAGGAAATTCGTCTCCCGTTTGTGAGCACTGTCAATAAGCTCGTTCCCGGAGACGGTTTCTCCTCCTCCAGACTCCTCGCCACACCCTCGCACCGCCTCGGCACAACTCAGGCTAACATTTTTATTCTAAAAAATATTTTAATTGTGCGATTTTACGAGAAGTCGCAGACTTCCGCGAACAGTCTCCTGAGATTAGTTTTCACTACCCAGATGGCGTCGCGACTTAGGCTCGTCTGGTAACGTTTCGAGTACATTAGCATTATCATCCATGTGTTCAAGGACAAAAATACGCTTCATAGATTAAGTAGTTTATTTTAAACTGCTTTTAAATGGTTATGCGTCCAGGTGAGATGTCAAACCGTGTTAGCGGCCAGTGACTCCACACATCTGTTGGATAGAATATTCGAACTCAAAGTGGCATTGGATACTTATTTTTTCAATTACGTGAAAAGTAATTGCTTATTACAGAATTGCACAGAAGCAAATATTGAATTCGCTTATACCACGTGCGATGTCAATAAAGCATCTTGCAGCAGGCTCACTGGGTATCTGGAGTCGTGGCAAAAATAATACTTGTGATAATTAATGATAATAGCGATGAACAATAGAAGTACTGTAATATAATGTAATAAATGACGGCCTAGAGACACTGTTGTATCAACTTCACGCTGCTTTGTAGCTCTTTTTTATTAAACTTCATCGGACTTGGTCCCTGTACTTGAAACCTCGCTCACCATCTCGCTTCTCCAGGGAACTTAGCATCCCTGCAAACTCAGTATATTTTCATCCTATACTGGAAGCCCGTAAGCACTGCTGTCGGTAGCACCACACATCGCATCAAAAATCATTGCATAATAAAACGAATCAATTATCGGAGAGAGAGAAATAATATTCCAGAAAGATGTTACTCACAGCAAATTTGTGCTGTGTGTGTGTGATAAATAATTTCAAAGAAATGAATTCACTGATAACAAATACGACGCTGTAGTATTGATACGTAGATAGAAGTATATTTCCAATAATCTACAGATCCCAAATAGACTTTTATGTTAACTATGTCAATAATTGAATCTTGCTGAGGAGAAAGGGAACAAATCGTTTCTTGCCACTTTTCAGGAGGAAGGAAACATTAAATAATACTTGCACGTGTTATATTATCCTGCACAATTTTTTTGTGCAAATTCACTAATGAAAGTCTAAACACTGTTATGACGTGATGACTTTCTTCACAGTACAATCTGTCTTGCATTAAAGAGTAATATTCCAACAAAAGAAAAAATGCATTTTCGAATTGTTCCTCAACCTGACTCAACTGTGTGATAGTCTACTTTTGAGACGTTTTTATTTTTACTTTGTAAAGCCACATTATGTTTATTTCCCAATTTTTCTCATTAACACAAATGTATCTTAAATATAAACTATGGATATTAATGATGAACTAATGAATTTGTTAAGTCACGCAGAAGAGATTAGTCATTAGTAAATGCTTTAATAGTACCATTGCTTTTAGATTTCATACTAATATACTCTAATTGTATAAAATATAACATGTGAAAAACTTCATATTTTTAAACTAAGAATATTTACCCTATTATTTTAATTAATTGAATATTACTTAATGTGATTAAAATTGAAAAAACTTCTGACAAACAGGGTATTGTCTCCCACGAAGCCAAAATATTTGTAAGCTATTATCATAAGTACATTTTACAATACAATGCGTATTATATAAAAGACAAAAGAGGCGAGGTAGGACGTTAGTATAGAGTAATATACCCATAAATGAGAATCTCGACAAAAACGAAGCACTTTCTTCATACGAGGATATTGCAGCAGCCTTTTGAATTAGCCTCTGGAAGCAAATAACAACGAACAAAACGTTTCAGGAAAGATTGCGCGTTCCGGAAGAGCATCACAGAAGATTCGTTGAATTATGCATTGCGCTCGCGGCGGCATTACGAGTCACCGGCCGGAAGTCGACAGCGCTGGCGGCGTGGGCCGGCCTCATTACGGCGTTGGCTGGCTCCTTTTCGGCTGCGGCCCGCGGTCTGCACTTCCCAGGGATTTGTGTAATCTCCAGAAGCCAATGCGGAACAAATTCGGATTGTTTCCTTAATACTTCTTTTCGTGTTCTGTGTAAAAGTTTCTAAAATTCGGATGCAGCTCACAGCGCGTACCGACGCTACGTTGGAAAGCCTTTGATGTGAAATGTTATTTAGTTCTCGACCAGAGGTGTTGTAGTTTAGCACTAAGTATTACCGTGATCCTGTTTAAGCAAAAAAATTTACAGTTCATAACTTCCAGTAAAATAATGAGATTAAAATAGGTTGAAGAAAAACAAGTCAGCTTACATTAAAATCAATATTAAATTTAAGATCAAGATTGCAAAATGCAGAAATATTAAACACAACTTACCATTTACCGTAGGATATGAATTTTGCATTAGCAGCAGTAAAATCTTAGATGGCAAGTTTTCTTCCTCTTCCTGATTCCCTGCAAAACCTATAAATAGATAAGGACTTCATTTAATACGTACTTAAAGAACTTCTGCTAAAATTTGAAACATATGGAATATGAAATTAAAATTCAATAATATATATGTCATGAATCGCATACTTTTTGGATATATTTCTGAGAAGTTCGATTCCGGATGAAGATTTGCGAAGTTTGCTTCCCTATGAGACATACATGTAAAAGCTTTAAGTCTCGAGGGTTTTGACAGCACAACACATAGTGAACATCTGGACGCAAATGGAAAAGTTTTTGTTACAAAAATAATATTGAAATGTTCTCAGATTAGGCGTAGCATCGTACATTCTTTTAAAAATTAATACTTATTTTTCTAGGTAGCAAGGCCCTCAAAAGAACATTATCTATTGATTAGGACAACTTTTTTTAATCTTTTAGATTAATTTAATCGAGTATAACTGTCTTGGATATTTTAATTTCAACAACTTATTCTGAGATCTCATGTTCAGATATTTGACAAAATTTAATTTTATTTGGAAAAAATATAGATATTAAACTGTTATGAATAGTCAAATGTTAAATGTGTAAGCTCACATCTTAAGCTTACTAAACATATATCCTACTCTTGTAAGTTTATGTTTTGTTGGTCATATTTGAAATTATGAACAGATAATAATACCAGATCATTAACATCGTCCAATTCTTAATACTTTACTGCACAGTATTTCATGTTTAGCCTGTAAGAGGTGTACAGAAAAGAGAAGGAAAATCAATTACGTATTTACGATTACGTTAAGCAGCCTTACATTAGCATGTAATTTTATTCGAGAATATAATATATTATACTCCCGAAATAAAATTGTAAGCACTTTATATAATTTTCCTTTTTGACTTGTCTTCCTAATTTTCAATTTTCTGATGAATATTTGTCACTACACACTGTCATACAGGCGAAGAATGTCCACAATATTATAATATTCAACATAGTTTATATTTTATGAAAAATGATTACGTTTTTCATGTAGCCTGTAGAGTTGAATACGAAAATGTAACAAGGTCTTTAAAAATGGCATTTCCAAATCAACATTACATCATTAGATGAGAAAACTTGAGATACACTGCATTTTCCTGTACATTTACGTATTTTTACTTTCTCTCTGCGGAGTAGAGAGAATGTTGTGTTATGTTGGGCGACAAAACTGCGAATGAAAGGCAGAAAAACTCCTATGACAGGGCCCTGGTAACGAAAAAGTTGATAAATTCAGTTTCTAAATTTCTACCATTCCTCGATCGGCTTATGCATGCAATTATACGGAGATCTGCATTAAAAACACATAATTTTTCGACTTAGAGGCTTTGGATTCAAGTATTTAAGCCTCTCGATTACTTTATTAGTAACAGCAGAAATGTTCTTCACTAACACCGGATGAAAATGTTAACAAATTATATATCTGTTAACAAATTGTCATGATCGTTATTAAATGTATTGTGCTCTGGCCACACGTAAGGAAACTGATTCTTTGCAACGTTGGCTTAATATGTTTTTGAAAGTTTCTTTTTCCACCAATCCTTGGAAGTTGTGGTACAGCATTCCCAATAAATTGCTCTACCACCGATAACCGTTAGAGTTATTTGTAGACGAGACATTTATTTACCATATCAAGAACCATCCATGTTAATTATCTTCAGGTAGTAAATAAATATTAACATACATTCTTAATGTTTCTGAACGTTAATAACATATATAACTCTTACCTTGGCTACTTAACAATTGAGTTTATTCTCAAAATTCGACAAAAATATTAGAAAAACACTTACAAATAGCACAAACTATTTCAGTTTACGTTCAATGATGAGAGCACATTGTCTCAAATACTGGGAATGATCGTGAGACCATTTTGGATGTTTCTCTCGTATTCTATCACTCTGCAATCAAAAGGTGATATTTTCTCACAAACCTCATTGGGAATCCCGAGATGTCTGATTGTTGATTTTTATTTCTGATGTCAGCTATATCAGACATTGTTGTGAATTTTGAAAGAGACCTACACAAATATAAATAATTTCTACATTGTACTTCACTTGCTGTTGATGCTGCTGTTGTTAATGATGTCAATTGCTGCTCTTGATCGTTTTTTCTCGCATTACCACGAGAGCACCAATGTAAATTTCGCTTGTTGTAAGTAACTTTCTGGTTAAATCTCTAGGTGAGAACTTTTCTTTTTCAGACCAATAGTTATTTGAAGTGCTTTTTGATGAGAGAACTTTCCTGAGTGTTATTTATAGCAATCAGAATTTATTTATATGACCGTCCATCGTCCGTTTTAGAACAGGCTTCTTTCAGGTATTTAGTGAAATTTTTCTTCAACACCAAACACTTCTTCTATTTTCAATTTGTTATTTTTGAGCGTGTAATATAGTTTAAAAAATCAATATAGTTTGAAAATATAAAAATAGATGGTGTAAAACTGATAAAGTAATACTTTGCAATTTTTTCCTTTTTCATTCATTGTCTATAAAAGTTTAAAGGCATTATGTGCAGTGTAGTTCTCTAAAAACACTTGAAAACGTAAGTAAATGTAAAAAATAATTCAGAATAAATGTACTATTTTATACGATAAAAAGAATAAACTACTGCTGCCTCCCTAACCAGGTAGACTTCACGCATTCTATTTGAGGCTTCATTTGAAGTATTTACTTCACAATTTCTTTTAAGCAAACTGCATAGAGATATTTAATTTTTGTATTGTTTCTTATTACCATCAACATGAGTTTGCAATGCCTCGTGACAATGTAAGTTGCCCAAAATGCGGGCATTTCCTCATGCATTAAAGCGGCCCGAAGTTCGTTACGCAAATGGTCGGCAACCAGCGCTCTAGTGGTCACAATGTGAAACTTCATTCGTTCGCTAACTGCCATAAGGATCGGCGTAGTGTCGCTACTGTTGGACATACTCGCGGGCTTTGGTCCTTGTTACCGAAGAATGGAATGACAGCAAAACGTCTATCTGTCCGTCCGTCTGGGAAAACGCTAGTGTCTAAATCGTTCAGTCGATTTTCTCCAAAACTGATATTTCCCAATCGATCTAGCTGATGTCGGGGCCTCTTGAATTTAAAACCGATATTTTAATTTGGAGAGAACTTTACATGTAACATCTGGGACATTTTCCAAATTTTCAAAAAGCAGCTCCATCGATTTTGATTAAATTTTCATGTTGGATAGTGTGAAGGGCGTTTAAGAGAATGGCACAGGTCCCATGTTCATTGAAATTCTTGATTTTTCAAAAATTGCAAACGTTCGAAATTTTTTCGGAGTCTTCCTATAACTAACATTTTAAAGATAGAGACTTTTCCGTTCATGGAATCTGTTTATTAAAGATAGATTTTGAAATAAGGTCATGGATAATTTGTTGGAAAATTTGAGTACTTTTCGCGTAATACTTCGCATAATTTTGTGTATGGGGGAAATAGTACGTGATGATTTAGAACCACAAGTTTACTACGATGCGCAGAGTCAGGAAAATTTTTCCCGAGTCATATCAAATGACATGATAGGAATTATGATTAAAAAGAATTAACTTGTTATTGCAATAAAAAGCATAACTTACTAACGTAAACAAACTTCAATATACTAAATGTGATGCTCAAATTACTTTGCCCCACATCACCACCCGTAAACGAGTCGAATTGCAATTTCAATAACAGTTTGCGCGTAGTGCACCAATTGCCATTTGTCT
Organism: Teleogryllus occipitalis; assembly: GCA_011170035.1. Lineage (NCBI taxonomy): Eukaryota > Metazoa > Arthropoda > Insecta > Orthoptera > Gryllidae > Teleogryllus > Teleogryllus occipitalis. Next base: position 35,770 of record BLKR01005424.1, read on the forward strand.
GAGATTATATACCTGTCCGAGTTAGCAGCCGCCATCTGTTTGCGCTCGTCTTCCATCGGCTCACCCAGCCCCGCTAGAGCGCGCTGCTTCCACGGAATTAGCTCGAGCGGCGGCCTCCGAGCGCAAACGTTCTGCGACCGAGTGGCCCGGACGCTGCCTTTGCCCCCCGCCACTGCTCCCCTCCTCTCCCCCCCTCCTGTCACAACCACTTCGCGCCGCCTCGTCGCGTCGTCCCCTCTTACTTCGTACTACCATCACCCCTTCATCGGCTATCTTGCCTGTGCTACTACATTGCCTCTTCTACAATTTTTTGCCCGGGTTTAACTTTTCGAAGCATCCGCTGCCCCTGGATTCGATAGCTCTACAGGCAACATTCGTCCTGCAATATAATTGACTGAGAGGTTCTGGGGTTCGAGTCCGGACCGTGCCGTATTTTAGACGTTTAGAAAAATGCTGGGTCAAAATCATCTACTATCTCGAGGAAAGTTTTACCGGGTTGTTTCTCTGACCAGTAGTTTTCGTGATTTCTCCAATCACTACGAGGCAAATTGACTAGGTATTGGTGCCCCGCTCCCAGCCGGGACAAGCTCTAAGATCTCGATTGGTCTCCCAGCATGTGCTGTAGTGTAAGTGCATGTGAGTGTGTGTGAGAAAGTAAGGGGTTAGGATAGGGCAAGGACATGGAAGTGTGTGAGTAAGTAAGGGGTGAGGAAGGAAAGATCAAGCACAGTCCGTGACCCATTTTTTAGCATACATCTCCGGCATTCACCTGGTGTTCATCGGAAAAAACAAGGAAAAGTACCAACCAAGTTCATCGAAAAAACAAGGAAACCTAGCCGATCGCTAGAATTCTCGTCCAGACAGAGGCTGAATTCAACCTAGCCATGTAGAAAAACCTGCCTCTGTCGGAACTCAAACCCTAGGGCCTCCCGATCAGAAGCATTTCAGTGACATCAATTGATACAATGGGTCCCCTAAGCGGGTCTATGAGGTAAATAATGGATCAGTACCAACAAAACTGACTCAGACGGCGCGCGATCTTTCCATCCTCATTCATTTTCCCTCCTCTCCTCTTACCACAGATGTCAGGACGTGAGAGCTTGTCCAGACTGTATACGCTAGATTGAAGGAGATCCCTAGAGGATAAAACCCTGTAAGTTAACATGTAGGCCAGTGATATCTCTAACGTTCCATCGTGAAAGGAACACCCTCATAGCGCGAATACAACATGCATTACACTTACGGGAAAATGATCATATTCAGTTGTCTATTTGACCCGACCGGAATCAATACGCATTCACTTATCCGCTGCCTCCGTACTTCCTTTTCAAAGTTTTTTGTTCTCCTCCTTTTAACAGTTAATTCATTCATCATATGCATCATCGCAGCTCTCCAAACCACGCATTTTCAAGAATCCTCCGAGCTTCCCGGATATTCTCACCAAATTGTCTCTTTCACTGCACTCTTTTAAGACATTTCCCTCATCTCTTCAACCTATTGACATTATCTTTTCACGGGCTAAGCCGTTTCCCGCGAGACTTGTCTGTCTCTCGACTCGAGTTCTCTTCTCGCTCCATCTCCTGTTTACTCGTTCTGTCCGGAGCTGCAGGCTCTACAGGACCCTGCGCGGCATCGCGGAACCAGAGTCTGCTGCAGCAAGATGCCTCTCGCCCGTTCCTCGCTCGCCCTCCGCTCCGCCTGCGCCGCTCCCTCGTCACTGTAATGGCGCGGCGAGCAGCGACCTAATTAACAGCGTGAGTGATGGAAGTTTACTGCCAAACAGCACGGCACAATCGTTTTAATTAAGTGTGCAAATATCATCAAACGAATACTATTCATGTTTAACCCAGTTTCCTGTTTAAAAATTAGAGGAAGAGATTTCGGCTGATCGTGTTTTCCTGGAATTGATTGCACGTGTACGAATGTTAACATGCATCAATTTTAATCATTTGAAAAATTACGTTCCCTTTGTTAACACGTGGGCTGTAATTTAGTCTTCGAAATTTACCCTTCCATTATACATTTTTTTCTTTTTATTTCGTAATTTTTGACAGCGAGGGAAGTAAATTACACGCTCTCGAGAATGAAGTACGCGGTGAAAAGAGCCAACGTCTATGGAAGAAAATTGCCGGGCGGTTTTTAGGTGAATGAACGAGAAACAAGGAACGCCGTTATGTGTGCAGTGCCTTTCTCTCTTAACTAACGCGCTGCGCCCACACACCACTCCAAATGCCTCCTCAGCACGGAGGCGCAGTGCAAACTCTTTGATATCTGAAGCAAGAGAGTACTGGGCTGCAGGGGTGCCCATTCGGTGTTAGTTTTTAGGTCGCATAACTTACTCTCGTACATGAATGGGGTTATACACAAATAATTCTATGTAGTATCAACTAAAAACGCGAAGACATACGGAGTCAATAGATACAAATCACAGTTATACCAATGACGTACAAGTCAAACTTCGTGCCCTTTCATCGTAAAAGGAATAATCATTCTAGATGTAATATAGATCGTCGTTGGTGCTACCCCTGTATTCGGCCTAATATGAGGGTTTTCACATCGAGAGAGGTACCTTCGCGCAGCGTTGATTCAATGAAGTTTTAATTCAGAAAGAGAAATTGTGTTCAGCCAGTCGCATTATGCTTTACGCATGACCTTGCTCTCACGTGCGCAAACACCCTGCAGTCAAAGGGCACGAAATGCAAGAGCTCCTCACACCCCCCGATCACACACTCAGCTACACATTACCCTCCTCGTACGTCCTCCAGCACGGCCTCCGCTTTGAGGCCTACGGAACGACGCTTGAGCACACGATATCAAGAGCATGCTGCACTTCAACAATCCTCGCCAGGTAAGATTTTATATGGCTCTCCTATTCTTCCACACTTCTGATTTTCTTCTTTATCTTAAACGATCACTCCCAGATCTTCTTAACTCGTATTACATATTCAATCATTACCATTGTATTCATTGCAATCTATTTATGATATTATCGTAATCTAGTACCATTATTGAAATATAAATGGATTTTCTTTATTAAACAATTTACATAAATCTCCCATTCATTTTCATTTCTTCTTTCTGTGTGTTCTCTTTTCACTTTATTTTTTCCTCTTACTCATTTCCACGACATTTTCATTCTTTATATAATCTAATTTTATTTTTTATCTTTTTATCAATTCTTTTTTTCGTATTCTAATAAAGAAATGACTTGCGAATGCGAGGAAAATTAACTTGCACTTCTTTAAAGTATCCTTATTACTCTTCCTCGTACTTCTTTTGGTTATTAGTGAATATATTATATATTAGTCTTTTATTTTATTATTGTGAAATATTGTGCGTGATACCAAGAACAATAATTATCTTTCCGCAAAAACATATACATACGTTGGGAATCAGTACATATTCGTTTTGGTATAAGATGCAAATTTTTAAAACGACGAAAAATAATGCTAAGTAGCTTTCAACGTCACACAACGTACCTTCGCAAACATCCCCAGACCTCTACTCTAGCTACTCAAAACTTGCTTTAGTTTACGCTCCGCGCTTCCAAACCAGCGACCGAATTGCCCCTTTCTGCCTCCTCGCCGTATCATAGAGTTCCCACGACACCACAAGCCCGCTGCCGCCGCCCCGCCCCGCCCCGCCCCGCCCCGCCCCGCCCCGCCCCGCTCGCATTCAGTTAATTCATCTCGACACCCACCGGCGCCTAAAGGGCTTGGGCCGCCCCGAGGGAGGAGTTTTCTGCGAACGCCGCCAACCGCCCTTTTCAGGGAGGCGTCAGCGCCGGCGGCGGCGGTGGGCGGGGCAGGGGGAGGGGGGAGGTGGAGACGCAAACACGCGCCTTCATCCCGCGCCCCACAAGCCAGCGCCCTGCCCTGCCCTGCCCGCTTCACGCGTCGCACTCCTCCCCGCCTCGGAGGCCGTCCTTCTTGTTTTCGGGGTCTCCTGCTTTTAGTGTCTACAGGCTTCTGTGAAACGCTGCTCGATTTTTGGCAGCCAACTTTTGTAGTCGTTTTCCTTGTCCTTGTTCTCAACTACAATGTTCTTTTAATTGTTATCATCCTTCATGCCTTTATTGGGCGTGGGCAGACACACGCCATCTTGCATAGTGTAATTTTTCATACGCTTTAAGTCAATCATCCTTCTTTTAAGTTAAAACTTTTCAACTTCCTTAATGAAGTTATTTGCTTTTTAAAAAAAACTGTACATTATACATTACATCGATTGTATACATTCTATTGATTTTGTGCTTTACATTTCATTATACCTTTTGCATTCATAAAAGGTTTCAATTTCTCAACATTATAAAAGTTCCTTATGTCAATATTATACTTTAAATTAACAGTGTATTTCATACATGTATTACTGGGTTGTGCAAGGATCATTTTGATATCTAATGGTAAAAATATCTTAATCTTCTTGTCTTTTATTGGCGGTTTCCTTTCCCGTTTATGTACTGGACATTGCCATATTACATTATTGAGATTCTGCTTATAGTATACGCAAAGGCATTTTGGATCAAATGTCAATTTAACTTTGGATATATGTTTGGACTAAAGTGTCGTGCTTTACATGGGTTCACCATTCAAGCAAAATCTCTCCCAATGGATTTTCCATCAAATCAATATCTCACTGCTCCTTTATAATACAATGTAGAATATCCCTTGTCTTTGTAGTATGTGTAGTGTGTAGTATATCCTTTGTTTTAACAATTTTAATGCTTTCCTTCATAGTACTACTCTTCAAAATATTAAATAAATATTTACTGGGTACTTTTAGATTTTGGAATTAGTTGCGGCACTTTTTGCCAAAAGATCAGCAATTTCATTTCCACTAATTCCTTGGTGTGCAGATATCCATATAATATTAACCTTAAAGTTATTGTATGTCTTTACCTTGTTTTAGATGTACAGTAAATAATAGTTCGTCCTCATATTCACTACCTCCTTTCTAAAGTTAATAGCACACTAAGAGAATCGTGTAAATGTCAACATTTCTGTCTGTGTTCCACAACAATGTGGATAGCTTCCCTGAGAGCTATACATTCTGCCGTAAAAATTGATGCATAAGGATAATACTTTTTTCCAACGGTTACCGGGTTGATATTTTTGGATCAAAGCCACATTCAAAAGGTGTTTTTTTCTCGATAACTTTATTTCCTTCTTTAACCATTATACTTATAAAATTCGCCTTTGTAATTAATTCATTTATCATTAATCTTTCATCACCTTTTTGATTAATTCATTTATAAATTTCTATCTCTGAACAATCTTTGTTGCAAAATAGGTTGCCAATTTTCGTCTTTAGAATGAAAATGGCTCCCTTTTGTTCACTAGCTTTCTCTTATTTCCCTTATGAGACTCATCCGCACTACCTTTCTCGCTTCATATATTTTTTTGAAAAGTGGCTTCATATACAACCATTGATCATTATGTATATCTCGAGGTCTGCTATGAAACGAACTTACTTCGCGATCATATCCTACTGACCAATTCACCTTTTCCTCACGAACTTCCATATCCTTACGAACTTCCGAAACTTCCGCGCTTTCTAGTAAAATGTTCCTGCGTGCCTTTCACCGTCATCGTGGTTGGGCTCACCCAGCGCCCACGGCCTCACACACCGCGCGCTCTGAAGCCGTCCAGTCGTGGGTCGTTGTGTGCAGGAGTGGGCCACGCGCCGGCGGCGCACGGTGGTCTGAAGAGGGCCGAAACGCGCGCATAGGCACCAAATTTTATTTTGTGAAAAACGGTTATTTCTTGGTAAATGTCAATTCTACATACTTCAAATGACTAGAAACCAGGAAAAATAATAATTTTTATCAATGCTTACAGCCATACGACGCCCTCAAAGCCAAGCGTTTCAGCCGAAGAAAAATTCAGCTACCCAAGCAATGAAAATATACCTATCTTTGATTGTTTAGAACTCTTTTCCTAATCAACTTTTCAACTTCCAGAAATTATATGCACTTTCATATACCTTTCTAAATATATTAAAGCAGTTTCAGTGTAATTTTTTTAATTTTTCATTAAATTAATTGTTACGTAATTCAGGTATGTAAAAACTGCTCATTCTTTTGAATAAGTAAATTTTCACAGGCGATTAAAAAAACAACAACCAAAAACACTCCCCCAAAATTAATATATATTTTTAAGTGAACATTATTGAACAATTTTCAGTTGAGATCAGCTGCCCCGATCTGCCCCTTTCAAAATTATGACCGTTTAAAGTTTGCATTAAGTGTTTGGAAAGAGCACCATTACCTCCGGACATAACACCGAAATCGTTTACTTGTTGAAAATTTATTATCATCTCAACTCTCAGATTTTCATTAATTACATAACATTTTCAATATATTTTCAAAATTATTCCTTCTTTCAATTTACCAAATTTCTGTGTTTTTCAATCAAATTAAACATTGGAAATTGAGATCTGTAGAACTGAAACATGCAATAAGTGAATTTTGACGGGCAATAACATTAAAACATCTGAACACATCTCGGCCAAATCAATGCATGTTATTAATTGAACAATTGTAAATATTTTTACATTGATAACAACCGCCTTGGTTAACGTCTCTCAAAATGGCGTCCATTTATAGTTTACATCACGAGGATGAAAAAAGCGCCATTCCCAGAACTATGTGATCTTTGACGGACAATTACACAAAATCGATTAAAAACACTTCTTTAAAATTAATAACTATTAATAATTGGACATTTGTTGATGTTTTTGCGTTAACAACAGCCGCCCTGGCCTGCCTGTTTAACAATAGTGACCATTTAAAGACTACATGATGAGGATTGAAAGAAAGCGCCTTACCAAAAGTAAGTGATTTTTGACGGGCAATTACAAAAAAACAACTAAAAACACTTCCATGAAATTAATAAATATTATTAAGGGGACATTTGAGAAAATATTTTTGTTAATAACAGTCGCCTCGGCCTGCCTTTTCGAAAATGGCGAAGGTTTAAACTTTACTTGACCAGCTTTGAAAGAATGTGCCATTTCTAATAACTAAGTGATCTTTAACGGGCAATTAAACAAAAGCAAGTAAAAACAGTTCCATGAAATTAATAACTATTATTAAATGGACATTTGTTAATATTTTTTCGATAATATCAGCCATCTCGGCTAGCCTCTTTTAAAATGGCGACCGTTCTAATTTACATAACGCGGTTTTAAAAAAAGCGCCATTCCCAAAACTAAGTGATTTTTGACGGACAGGTACACGAAAACGACTAAAAAAATGTCTGTAAAATTAATAAATATTATTTATTGGACATTTGTTGATGTTTTCTCCTTAACAAAGGTCGCCTCGGCTTGCCTGTTTTAAAATGGCGACCGTTTAAAATTTTCATAATGAGGATTGAAAGAAAGCGCCTTACCAATACTAAGTGATTTTTGACGGGCAATTACACAAAAATAACTAAAAACACTTCCATGAAATTAATAAACGTTATTAAGGGGACATTTGATAAAATACTTTCGTTAATAACAGTCGCCTCAGCCTGCCTTGTGGAAAATGGCGAACGATTATACTTGAAGTGCTTTGAAAGAAAGTGCCATTTCTATTAACTAAGTGGTCATTGACTGACCATTATAAAAAAAACAGAAACATCTCCGTGAAATAAATATATGACTTGAAATGAACAATTGTAAATATTTCTTCGTTGCCCCGAATTGCCTCCCTCGGTGGACGCGCAGTCAGCAGTCGAAGCGTGAGCGCTGGATGTCATGTCAGAGGTGGCGCGCAGGGTGAAATGATCCGGACAGGAAATGACCTCTGGCATATGCGTAACCGCGACTGCTAAAAATAAGACTCAAGGGACATGAAGATAAGTCTCACAGGAAGCCAACTCAGGCGGCCAGATCTCTGGCATTTCCATATCATGAAACACATCACTTTCCGGCTTTTGGTCCAAAGCATCCATGCGCCACCTTTTGACAGGTTAAGTAACATAATAGTGAAATAATATGAAATGATTAATTATTATTTTACATTATAAATGGAAAACGAGTAGTACAATTGTTACAGTGTAAGTCACTACTACTATTAGTATATACTATTTATTCCTTTTACTACTTAAAGAACATTTTTACGGTTTTTCTACTTTTGAAAACTATTGTTAAAAACTTTTTATACACTATCTCTACCTAATTTTCAACACATATTCCCCTGAGTCATGGAATAAATGCTTATAATAACCTTTTTTTACTTCTGAACAAATAAATGAAGGTTTTATTCATCTTCAATAATGTCTGATAAAGAATAGTACTTTTTTGACAAATAAATAAACAATATGAATTATGAGGAATAATATTATTTTACACTTAGAACATGTTTCAATAGATTTATACTTAAAGAACCGTTTTAAATCCACTAAATAAATAGTTATTTAACTTAACATCCTATGCGCGCGATTCGGCCCCGTTCAGACCACCGTGCGGCGGGAGCGGACATCGACGCGTCCGGAGGGCGCACATGGCACCGCCGACGGAAAACGGCCCGTCCAAGGCCGGAAAGGACGAGCGCTGGGCAGGAGGCCGAACAAGCGGGTGCTGGACGGATGGGTTCACGGATAGGCGAGGTGCTGGGAAAGTGGGTGCGCAGGTAGAAAGCGTGTGAGCACGTGCATGAGCGGGTGAATGGGTGTTCGGGAGAGTAGGTGTTCGGGAGAGTAGGTGTTCGGGAGAGTAGGTGTTCGGGAGAGTAGGTGTTCGGGAGAGTAGATGTTCGGGAGAGTAGGTGTTCGGGAGAGTAGGTGTTCGGGAGAGTAGGTGTTCGGGAGAGTAGGTGTTCGGGAGAGTAGGTGTTCGGGAGAGTAGGTGTTCGGAAAGTTACGTGTTCGAATTGGTTCGTTTTCGGGAGGGTAGGTACTCGAGAGCATGGACAGTTCGGGAGGAAGGATAACTTCTACAAGGCGAGTGGGCGGATGGGCGGGTGAGTGGATGGATAAGGAGGCGGATGGGATCGAGTAGGCGAATGCTGTTGGGCAGGCGCGTAGCGGGCAGCTACGCTGAGCGTAGAAAGTTGAGGTGCTGAAGTAGCGGGAGGGCGCGCGAAGCGCTACAGTTCGGGCGGGGAAGACACCCCAATTGTGGACGAACAGAGTTTCAAAGACAGGTGGGACAGGTGGGACCCAATTGTGGACGAACAGAGTCTCAAAGGAGATCACTCTGACAGTTGAGACCGGGCCTCGCAGCGGAAGAATAAAACATTCAAAAGGAAAAGAATAGGCGAGGGCTTTGAGGAATAGAAGCATAAGAATGAATAGAATGGAATGAAAATGATGCAATCGAGTTGAGAATAAAAGAAAGAAGAAAAGAATAAAACTATGTGAAACACAAGGAAACAAAAAAATAGGATAAAATCAAAGAATTAATTAATTCAAAGATAGATGACAAAAAATTATGCAGGGTGCACAAAACACGCGAATAATGAGAATATACGAAACTTAACCGTAAGAAAAAATACATAAAAAACCTAAAGTTTATAGAAATATTTAGTATGTTATATTATAAAGAAAGTAAGGGGAACATATTAAGGCAGAAATTAAAGAAATTTAAGAAAGTACGCACTGTTAAATTGAGAGCATATAGAGAGCAATAAATATGCGAAAATTGTTAGAGGTGTGAACAATATGAATAACCTGATTGAATACAGACTTTTCGATCATGAATATTACGACACGGAGATAAACGCGCGAAAATCAACGACAACCTTCGTCTTTGTAACCAGGAAAGTGCGACCCAACCCTGAGCGCAGGCGGATGAGCAACGCTCAAGCGGCGCGAAGCTGCCGCGGCTGTCGAGGGCGCTGTCGAAAGGCCGGGCCTCGCGCCGGGCGGCCCAGCGACCGAGAGAAGCCGCCCACCGCCCCGGCCGATCGCCCACACGCCCTCCCGTTTGGACGGCCGTCACGGCGCAGCGGCCGGGCGAGCGAGCCAGCGGCGGGCGGCGTCGCGGCGCCGGCGGATAAAGGTGACGGACGCGGTGCGCGACAGCCGGCGCCAACGACGCCGTCGCCCGCAGGCCCCGTCGCCCCGCGCGACGGGCATTTGCGTCCAGCGCCCCTCCCCCCCCCCCCGCTGCCTGGCGCTAACGGCCACGCCCCCGCCGCAGGCAAACAACCACGCGTTGTCGGATCGGCACGACTCGGCAGCCTTTGCGGGAGGGGATGACCTCAGTGATAGAATGCTACCACGAATGGTATCGGGTAGTTTTATAATTAAATTCTCCACTCATCACTTTCATCATTGTCAGTTGCATTAATCACAAGGTATGGAAATTGTATACAACGTATACCATGTATGGTAAATCATTAAATTAACTTTTGTATTACCAGAATTTATTAATTCCTAATTATGGAAGTTTCTTAAACTTGCTTTTCACCTCCTAGGTCATACAGAAACCACAGTAATTACCACTGCTTTTTGAACTTTGGGGCTAACTGTTGAGGTGTACTGTAACGATGGAGGCGTACTGTAAACGAATACACACAAACATCCAAGCCCCGAGCGGAATTATTCAGAAACGGGAACTCTGGTATCTCATAATTTTATGGACAGCCAAGAACACTGACGACATCCAAACAGAGAAAACAGTTCCGTACTTCCTACTGGGCGAAAAGAATTATGAAACGGACATCCGATTCTCTGCGTGAAATGTCACTCTTAGCCGAGGCATCTTTTAGACAAACTCACACCTCTAAAGTTCAACGAAAACTACTCTATGTTGAATAAAAATACCAATTTCAAAGTGACACAAGGCTAATGGTAGCTGAGAATCTAAAAAAGAAAATCCAAGCATGAGCTAAATGCATTAGACGTTACAAACGTAGAGAAGTCAAATTAAATAAACAGAGGTTGTCTGGTATCAAGCTTCTATTTCGCTTAAGATCTTTTCGATCGCGTAGCGATCATCGTCAGAGCTGAAAATACATTAAGAGATATAATTATACATTCTACAGATTAATATATAAAAAGAAGTGTGCAGTTGCGTAAGCAAACTGGATCGGTCGTACCTTGTAGCTGCTGGGCGGAAAACGAAGTTCTGCGAATTTTTGAAACAGTGGCTCGCTTAAGTAGGCAGGGCGGCGGTCGGGCAAGTGTGGGGGCGGGGCAGGGGAGGGCGCGGCCGAAGGGTCGAGAGGCGCGGCCGTTGGGCCTGGTGTGAGGAGGGCGCGGGCGGTCGGAGGTGGGTGGACTTAGGGGTGTACACATTGTGCTAATTTTAGCAGAGGTGACGAAAGTTCAGGGATTTGCTGGTTAAGACTGGTATTATTCTTGTTTTTTAGGTTGTTGTGAATGTGAAGTGATTCTAATTTTAATCTGTGCCAGTACCTGTTTTCAATTTCTAGGATATGGAAATTAACGAGTTTGTCAAATGTGTGATTGTTTTGATTTAGGTGATCAGCGAAGTGTGAAACTGTGGTGGTATTGTTTTTCCATGCTTGTTCGTGTTCTTTGATCCTTTGTGTGAATTTACGCCCGGTTTGTCCTACGTATACGGCATTGCAGTTGTTGCAAGTGAGGGCATAGACTCCGCATAAAGAAGTAGGAGGAATTGGATCTTTAGTGTTGGATAGAGTTTTTTGTAATGTGTGAGTGTTGTGGAAAGTAGCTTTGAGTCCGAATTTATTGAGTGTGGTTGCTATTTTTAGAGAAAGGGGTCCTACATAAGGGATGGTGATGTACGTGGCTGTAGTGTTTTTGTTGATAGGTGTGAGAGTGGTGTGTTTGCGGATGTTGAGTGTGTTCGTTTTTTTGATTATTAATTTGTCAATGATATTCCAGTCGTATCCATTCACCCTGGCTATATGTTTTATGGTGTTTATTTCTTTTTTCGTGTTTTCTGGAGACATGGGGATTGACATTAATCGATGTACCATAGCATGGAAGGCTGCGTGTTTGTGCGTGGGAGGATGTTGTGAAGTGTTGTGTATGATTGTGTCCGTGTGGGTCGGTTTTCTGAATATATTAAATTCGTGATGGTCCTGAACTAGCGTGATAGTGAGATCAAGGAAGTTTAAGGATTTGTGTTCATTTTCTATTTCAGTGGTGAATCTTATGTTGGGATGCAAGGAGTTGATGTATTGTGTAAAATTGTGAAGTTGTCTTGTGGTGCCTGTCCATAGTGCCAACACGTCGTCTACGTATCTGTACCAATAAAGAAGGTTTTTTAAGAGTGGATGTCCAGAAGCAAATAACATATTTTCCCAGTTGTCCATAAATATTTCGGCTAACAAAGGTGAGAGGGGTGAACCCATGGGTAATCCAGAATCTTGGGTGTAAAATTTGTCATTGAATTTGAAATAGTTGGCATCTATACAACAGGAAATTAAGTTAAACAGTTCAGTTTTGATGGGGACGGCACATTGTGATCTGTCAATTAGGTCTTTAAGTATAGTCTTGCAGTCAGATGTTGGCACACTTGGAAATAGGTTTTCCACATCAAAAGAAACGAGTTTGGCGTTCGTGGGGACAGGGAAATCTTTAATCTTGTTGATGAGATCAAGACTGTTGAGTATTGTGTGCTGAGGTGTATAATTGACATGTTGTTTGAAATCTTTGTTTTCCGCCCAGCAGCTACAAGGTACGACCGATCCAGTTTGCTTACGCAACTGCACACTTCTTTTTATATATTAATCTGTAGAATGTATAATTATATCTCTTAATGTATTTTCAGCTCTGACGATGATCGCTACGCGATCGAAAAGATCTTAAGCGAAATAGAAGCTTGATACCAGACAACCTCTGTTTATTTAATTTGAATTAATAAGGTATCTACATTACCAAACCGTCTAATTAATGATGTCGGCAAGTCAAGCCTCGTTGGTCTCCAATCTTTACAAGACATCCTTGAAGTTTGGACTGGCAAACTTACACATATGGTTCATCACACGGTGCATTGTGATGGGGGTAACCCCGAAATTCATCAGTGTAAAAATCAAAGGATCATCATTAGCCGCCTCAAAAGCAACCGCTGCAGCCCGCTCGTCCTGGCTACATTGGGAGCGAAAACGATGGTACGCCACACGTGACCGTCTCTCACTGCAGAAGTATGAACTGTCTCTCCACCTGGCCTCTTTACTACATCCTGCTGAGTGGGATACGCTCCTGGACTCCATCAGAAGCCGCGTATTCAGAATATGCAGCCGCCGGAAACAAAAGCAGGTAAGCAAGCTGAATCGTCTACCTTGCAGCCAAGCGCAATATCCAAGACATAAGAAACAATCTGACTCCAGGGCTCACCCCAACTTTCATCCTCGCATCTTAAATCTTTCATCCTCTACTTTGTCCCATACCGAAACCACACTCTTACAAAAAGGTCTCAAATATTCACCTCCTTCTCCACCCAATGCCAATGCTCTCAAAAATATGTGCATTCACCTAGACACTGTCCTCTCCTATGACACAAATCATACGGAAATCAAGCACACAGTTACACATACAATCAAACAACACATTCAACAGAACACACACACGCAACCAATCTCGTTAGAACAATCTACTACCAAAAAACTGAAAGAAAAGATCTCTCACGATAACATTATTATTACGAAAGCAGACAAAGGCAACTCCATAGTGATTCTTGACAAAGAAGATTACAACAACAAAGTACACGATTTTATCAATGGCAACAACGGCATCTCACTCCTAAAAAACGACCCCACCAACAAACACCACACCTCTTTAAAACATGAACTTGCTGAATCTAAAGCCCTATTCACTTATCCACAGAAATTCCTTCCTCTCAATCCACTCCCTCCACGATTGTACGGTTTACCAAAAATACACAAATCCACCATTCCCATTAGACCTGTAGTATCATACACCAACACACTCACACACAGAATTGCTTACAAACTGAACAAAGATTTCAAACAACATGTCAATTATACACCTCAGCACACAATACTCAACAGTCTTGATCTCATCAACAAGATTAAAGATTTCCCTGTCCCCACGAACGCCAAACTCGTTTCTTTTGATGTGGAAAACCTATTTCCAAGTGTGCCAACATCTGACTGTAAGACTATACTTAAAGACCTAATTGACAGATCACAATGTGCCGTCCCCATCAAAACTGAACTGTTTAACTTAATTTCCTGTTGTATAGATGCCAACTATTTCAAATTCAATGACAAATTTTACACCCAAGATTCTGGATTACCCATGGGTTCACCCCTCTCACCTTTGTTAGCCGAAATATTTATGGACAACTGGGAAAATATGTTATTTGCTTCTGGACATCCACTCTTAAAAAACCTTCTTTATTGGTACAGATACGTAGACGACGTGTTGGCACTATGGACAGGCACCACAAGACAACTTCACAATTTTACACAATACATCAACTCCTTGCATCCCAACATAAGATTCACCACTGAAATAGAAAATGAACACAAATCCTTAAACTTCCTTGATCTCACTATCACGCTAGTTCAGGACCATCACGAATTTAATATATTCAGAAAACCGACCCACACGGACACAATCATACACAACACTTCACAACATCCTCCCACGCACAAACACGCAGCCTTCCATGCTATGGTACATCGATTAATGTCAATCCCCATGTCTCCAGAAAACACGAAAAAAGAAATAAACACCATAAAACATATAGCCAGGGTGAATGGATACGACTGTAATATCATTGACAAATTAATAATCAAAAAAACGAACACACTCAACATCCGCAAACACACCACTCTCACACCTATCAACAAAAACACTACAGCCACGTACATCACCATCCCTTATGTAGGACCCCTTTCTCTAAAAATAGCAACCACACTCAATAAATTCGGACTCAAAGCTACTTTCCACAACACTCACACATTACAAAAAACTCTATCCAACACTAAAGATCCAATTCCTCCTACTTCTTTATGCGGAGTCTATGCCCTCACTTGCAACAACTGCAATGCCGTATACGTAGGACAAACCGGGCGTAAATTCACACAAAGGATCAAAGAACACGAACAAGCATGGAAAAACAATACCACCACAGTTTCACACTTCGCTGATCACCTAAATCAAAACAATCACACATTTGACAAACTCGTTAATTTCCATATCCTAGAAATTGAAAACAGGTACTGGCACAGATTAAAATTAGAATCACTTCACATTCACAACAACCTAAAAAACAAGAATAATACCAGTCTTAACCAGCAAATCCCTGAACTTTCGTCACCTCTGCTAAAATTAGCACAATGTGTACACCCCTAAGTCCACCCACCTCCGACCGCCCGCGCCCTCACACCAGGCCCAACGGCCGCGCCTCTCGACCCTTCGGCCGCGCCCTCCCCTGCCCCGCCCCCACACTTGCCCGACCGCCGCCCTGCCTACTTAAGCGAGCCACTGTTTCAAAAATTCGCAGAACTTCGTTTTCCGCCCAGCAGCTACAAGGTACGACCGATCCAGTTTGCTTACGCAACTGCACACTTCTTTTTATATATTAATCTGTAGAATGTATAATTATATCTCTTAATGTATTTTCAGCTCTGACGATGATCGCTACGCGATCGAAAAGATCTTAAGCGAAATAGAAGCTTGATACCAGACAACCTCTGTTTATTTAATTTGGCAAAACAATCTCTGCCGGGTTCCGTTAGTATTACTATAATTGTTTCATCTGTGTGGTTCAAGTCACTGCCAGTCTCCAGAACAAGCTATCAGAATCAGCAGTTTTTTAACCAATTCTTGAAACTCGCAATTAGGGCAATAGTCAGAAGTTACAACACAATTATGGTATGCGATATGAGAACGCTTTGTTTACCGTGCCGAAGATTTGGCTATTTCTCTTGACTCCGTTCAGGATCGTTTTCTTCGTCATAAGTTCTTCAAGAAATGCCAACAGTCCTTCCAGTAATTGGCAGTCCCGTTGACCGTTATTTTTCTGCTCAGTCTTTTCTGTCGCTTATCCTCCAAGATTTCATCTTCGTTTTCATATGCGAGGCTTCGAACACTGTAATTTGTTTTTCAAGATACAGATTGCTTTCAATATAAGTTTAAATTTCTCTCGGGTGGTCATTCAATTGTATTTTTAAGATTTTATTTCGGTTTCCTATTTTTCAGTTTTTTGCCATTACTTCGTAAGAAGAGAAAATATTATAATCGGGCGACAGAAAATGGTGATTTTCGACAGAAAAACTCTTATTGCCGGGCCCTGGTAACGCAAAAGTGGATAAATCTTATTCCTTTATAAAGTAAATTACTTTCTCTAATACGTTGCGTAGTCGGAAATCATGTTTATCAGTCTTTTCTGTCGAAGATACCGATAAAACACTGTAATCTTTTTCAAGATACGATTGCGCCGTTTATAAGTTTAAATTTCTCTTGATGGTCATTCAATTGTATGAAATGAGATTTTATTTCGGTTGAGTATCGAAGGGACATTTTAATTTTTTTGGGAGTGGGGGGGAGGCGGTCCTTCACATGAAGTCTCAATAACATTTTCACAATTTTCTTAAAAATGGCTCCAGGTATTTGAATTAAAAATAGTCCTCGGATAAACTAAAAGACGCTTATAGCTGTCACATCTTAAAAAAAGGCCATATACAATGTTTTAAAAATATATTGGGATGTAAGTTTTTTATGTATTTTTCACATCGTTAATTTTTACATTACTTGGGCTTTTTAAACATAATTGAATTTGTGAATACAAGCTCTTCAAAGCAGTCAAGTAGTAGTAAAATAAGAATAACAATACATTTTTAAGGAAACTGCAATAAATTGCATTTTTTACCCCATTTTTTAGTGTTATCGTTTTCGACTCCACGATTTCGGTTACCTAAATCATAAAGTCGCGAATACAGTTGAAGGTGAAAACCCTGCCCTCACCGCTTTCGGGACCAAGAGCCGGTCCAAAAGCGCGGCCCAGACCACGGAGCCAGAATGGAGCCGGTGGAGGGGGCGGGGACGGGGGCGATAAAGTGAGCGCTGGCGGTGCGGGCGATAAGCCCCCCCGTCCCCCTAACCGCCCACGCCTCGCGCCAGGGCTGGCCAAACAGTTCTCTCTGGGGCCAACGCAGGCACTTCTACAACAACGCGTGCACTGCGTATTTTTAAACTCGCTTGTCGCCGCAGAAATCTGGTGGAAGTGCACAAGGAAGCATCTTACAGAATAAAGATGTACAGTCGACTCGGATATAGAGAACCCTCGCTGTAGAGAAGTCGGATATAGTGAACCCTCGATTATAGTGAACTTAAGTCAGTGGTCCCGTTTCACTCACATTACAAATAAGCATAAGAAGATTCGGTTATAGTGAACCTGAACCTCGTCTATAAAGAACGTAAGAATTAATTGGATGTCCTGAAAATTAATTGAATCTCGTATGCTATTAGACGATTGAAAGAGCCTTCGGAGAGTGGGATGGTGTTCCGACAGTGTAAGAGGAATTAAAGAGTGCCAAAACTGCTTTACAACACTTAGAGATGCAGAATCAAGAATGGAGAGGGCACGAATTCTGGAGAAGGATTTAATGAAAAATGTAAGAAGCACACATTTGAAAATAATTGATTTTTAAGAACGAATAAATATATTTAAATTTTCAGTTCTTGCCGTTAATGCTGTTTCTGTATATTAATAAAACAATCATTATGGAGAAATTCCATTTAATTTTGACATCATCGGATATAGTGAACCAAATATGTTGGTCCCAGAAGTTCACTATAACCGGGGTCGACTGTATTTTTTTTACTCATTTTAGTTGTTATTGCCTTGAATACGGAGCTCAATACCCACTACATAACTTACTTGGAACGAGAAGATAGTGATTATGAGGGAAATATGAAAACAGTTGAATGGTGCTACATGTTTGCTCATGGAGGGAATTATGAATGGGAAATATGAAAAAAGACCGTGTCAAATTAACATCTAGTCACCGACCAATCATTAGAATCCTTATAACACCCTTGGTGCATAAATATTACACTAAATACATTGCTTACATGCCACATACATGTTTCTAGGAGTTTACTTCATCATCGGTGCTCCCCAAGTAAGACTGTTAAATATTAAATATCAGCTTCTGAGCACAGAATGGCACCGGCTAGGGTGCACATTTAACAGCCTTTTTTGGGGGAATACTGAAAATGAGGTAACGAGCTTCAAACATGTATGCAGAAATGTAAGATATGTATTTAGTACATACATATTTTAATTATGGAAGTTACTTATTGCCTATCCATTTGAACTCCTCTTGATGTTCACACTCGACTTTCATTTCATATTTTCCCATGTAAAGAGTCTACAGTACAACAGACCATTACAAAATTGGAGCTTAAAAGTGCATTTTTCTTCTTCCGTGAAACACTAAAAATACCTGTTCGGTGTAACTGACGTCGCTGAGAATTATGTCGAAAGCGTTTATACCAAAACTGTAGCAGAAATTCGTAGTAAACATCCCTTTACCATGTATTTTGTAGAAGGGATGTTGGATCTCGATGCAGAAAGTTATAATTCACTGTCTAATTTTATTACATTGAAATATATTCTACTCACCAGAGTTGGAAAAGAAAATAATTTTCTTTTTTAGTGTTCCGCTTTTGCTTGTTATTGCCCTAGATACGAAAACTGATAAAAATTGAATAACTTACCTAGATCGACAGGATTGTGGTAACGAGGAAAATATGAAAACAGCTGAATGACGCTTCATGTTTTCTGATGGAGGGAATTATGAAAAGATAAACTGAGTATAGTTAACATCTACTAAATTAATAAAAAAGTATCTGAACCATTGTTATATAAAAGCATTATCTGAACCATTGTTAAAATAATTATTAATATTAATATCATTTTTGATGGTCGGTATAGTATCTAATTCTCAAGTCATTTTGTGCCACAAAGCGTTCCTCTCAAAGCGCTATATGCCATTACACCACGCAAGATGAATGGCAAAAGCTAATTACGCCCTGAAAAGTTACTTGGTGTGAACATTTCTTTAAGTGGATTTGAGATAGATATTTTCAGAAGTATTCATTTATTCACAATTAATGTTTATTTTAAAAATTTCTTTTATACTCCTAAAGCTACATTGGCTCCCACAAAATATTTTAAAAAATTACTTAAAATCTTAATTGATAATGGAGAAACTTGATATTTAAAAGGTAAAATTGTCTAAAAAGAACGAGTAAATTGTGATACTTTACGTCAGGGCAAGTTGCAATCGCATTTTGTAATAAAACGTAAGATAAATAATTTTAAAATGTTTGCAAAACTATTATCCTTTCAACAAATCAGTGGTGATGATATCGAGCAAAGTCGGATAGTTGAATTTCAGGAAGAAAACACACAAAACGATGAGGTTCTTAAAGTCAAAATCACTTTGAAAGAAACTTAATATTTTTTGGACAAGGAAGTCATTACTTCATAAACGACTAAAAATAAAGTTCTTCAAAAGGTTAAAAGTTTTAACTTATTTATATAATCATATTCGGATGTTTGGAATGAAAACTTGGATTCTTTGAAGGTACCGGGGATTGTCGAAGTTTCAGCATTGTAAACGCTACAATCGAAAGTGGTGATAATTTAATTCAAGAATTCAATACGTACATAACAAAAGATGAAGTGCAGAAGTGTCAATGTTTTGCAAGTGTTTGATGAATGTCTAAAATCATACCCAGATGCAATGAAATCTATCCAAACAAAACCTCCACTACCAAGTTGATTTTTGTGAAATTCTGACAAATCAAATTGACCAACTCACCTATTGCATTTTTATGAAAATGGAGGCTTAAAACTTGTCGTGATGTTACTACATGATACGAAAATAGGTTTTGTCATAATTAATTTTTATACTTTAAATTAACAATAATTTAATTATGATAAATAATTGAACTGTATGTCAATATTTTCTTCACCTATTAAGATATGTCACAATTCTTTGCACTCAGCTGCTTGCAAATGTGTATTTAAAAGCATTTTACTCGTATGTTTTGATGCAAAAATAATTCCAAAACGTGCATAAATTTATTTATTTTAAACCAGATAAATGTGAATTTGTACGTACGATCCACGAAAATACTATATATCTTCCGACATGTATGTTTGCCAAACAAGTTGCTCAAATGAAAACGGAAGACATAATCATTTTCTACAAAACTGAAAAAAGATCCTAGGACAAACCAATACACTCGATTTTGTTTCACAAAAATTGCAATTATTTTGACCTTCAGAACTGTTGAGGTTGGTCTTAACGATATCCGATTGAGCTGAACCTATAGAATGTAATTTTGACATCAAATGAAAACTTTTGAGATTCCCATCAAACGATATTGTGGAAGTCGATTTCTTGCAACTTCTCTAACACACAATGTACAACCCTGGCTCAGTAGAGACAGCGCATGTGTGAAAAGCAACTCGATATACTCACATCTGTGGACCATGTGCAAAGCGTGAGGTTTTTCAGTGCAGGGCAACGCCCTGAGTGCCAATGTGACAGCGCTCCGGAGAATTTTTCAATTTGACAAAAAAATCTCCGTTTTAATGCTCTCAGTGTGAAGGTAGTTGTGAGATCAGGTTCAATAGTCCAAGAAGTACATTTTATACTACGCGTTACAACAGGGCTTGTCATTAAATTTGGTCTAATATTGCTATGGAGAAAATCGTCTTAAAATAAATAAACATCATCTTTAAAAGCATACAAATATAAACAAATTGCAATAAACTTTTACGTACAACTAAAATTCCATATTTTTCTGCGTGAAAAATAATCTCTCATTTTGCTATCCTCTCTTGGTATTAAATTATTTACTGTTATGTTAGCTAATAAATACGCCGATTCACTTTTTACAAAAATAAGATAAATAGAAACGAAGATTGATTTTAGGAAAATATATAACGTTGCATACTGTTCATTTATTAGCAATGCTCAGTACTGAAAATAGGAAAATTAAATATATTCTAACAGTTGAATTTAATTTTTTTCTTTTGCAACAATTAAACTCCAACAATTACTGGCTAATAATGTAATGAAAATATTTTACCCGCCTTCGACTGTATAATTAAAGGATAACATTAACCTATTAAATTACTGGTTAACTTTTGCTGATATTGAAATATATTTTTCACAATTGAGTTACATGAGGTTAAGATATGTAGTTAAAAAACTGAAACACGCCATGGTAAGTCGCAAACTCGAAACATGAAATGTTGATAGCATTGCATTGATACCTGGAACTCGCATACTGTCCATTCTTACTTTCGAAACAATACTCTTAAATATTTAGTCACGCAAAGTCACGTAGTTTTCGTCTAATTTTGTTAATAGTGAATTGTTAAATTTACTCGTCGTGGTCTTGCGACTATTCCTTATATATGAGGGTGCAGCCTGAACATACAGCTCCAGACGATCATGAAAAACGTCAACTCCTATGAACAGAGCACCAACAGTATTCCAAATGCACAGATAACAAGGCCTCCACCTAATGTGAATAAAGAGAAAACTACTTTGTTGTGATATCCTCGTGAAATGCAATTTCAAGTGTTCAGCAATATTTAATGGACCGTTTTAGTGTCTTAACTCTATAATTTTTGTAATTCAAATTATAGAAATGTTGCATATACAGTAGGTGCAATGCCGAAGAAACATGAAATCTGAACTAAATAACAATAATAAATTCAATGCATCTATGAGAATGTAAATAAAACGGAAGTAATTAAAATTCATCCTTGGTCATTAATATTTTTTTTCACTTGAGACATCCACAACCCTTCAGTGTGAGTTATGTAATGAATGTTGCACATATGGTTCTGGGGCAAAGCTTGAAAGGCAATGTAATAAACCACAGTGTTTCCACACTGCAAGTGTTTTACAAATCCCCAAAACATGCCATCATTTATTCTTCAGGCATATTATGGAAGAATCCGGCTAGAAATACGCAATCAATTCATCTAGTCCAGAGAAATCAAATGTGACCACTTTCTTAGTAGGCTTTAAAACTTTCCTAAAACGCCTTTCAGGTGTTTACACCTCCAAAGGCTTTTCCGATAATTCATTACAAAATTAGGTTTAATTACACAGGCACACAAAAAATTTTCAGACGCAAAGACTTGACACATGTTCATTTATGAATGTCGACGAGCTGAATCCGAATCAGAGGCCAAAATTGCGCCACCACATTCTAATTCTTTTAAATCGCGAAACACAATCGAGAAATTGAATTTTTTGTTTTCGGGGGTTGTTGTCAGACCCCAAAAGATGATACATATTTCTCTATGTATTTTGGCGCGAAAAATCAGAATATGAAGCCAGAATTGCGTCATCCACCAGTTTTTTTTAAATCGCAAGAAACAACCTTCAAATTTACAATCTACAGTTACTATTCATATAATTTCACAGTGTTTTTTTTTTCGAGAATAAAAAAACAACAACCTGAAGGATCGTGGCGCACGCCTGGTGTCAGATGCACGTCAAAATACATAGAGAAACATGTGTCAAGTCCTTGGTTCTGGCACCTTTTATTGGTGTCCCTGTGTTATCACCAATCTGATGATTCTAGTCGCAACGATTCGTGTGTAAATGCCGAAGAGAGAATACAGTAATTCACAGCGTTTTACCAATGTTCTCCCAGGTGCATGGAAACCCGAAAAACACATTTTCTAGAATTCTTTCAGAATACGATATTCTAGAGGGAGCTGGCGAAGAATTGTTCCAATTCATTTTTGGTTGTTCCATTGTTGAGAAGAATTAAAAGTACCATTTATCCTCTCTTCAGGAGTCGAAGACACGTTTTAGTTGCTTAAAGAACAAAAAAATGCGCTTTTAGAAACATTTCTTAGAATATTCATGATGGATAGGCCAAAAAAATCAGTTCTCCACCAGGACTCACGGTGGCAAACGGTCTTACTCAATTACTTTATCAGGATTAATGTTAAAGTTTAATTTCGTCTAAATTTTGATGCGTTTCTCACAGCAAGAATAAATTCAACTAAACTTGTCCAGATATTAATTTCATATGAAAACGTGAATATTATAGGCATATACTCACTTTATAACATCAAATATTACTACTCTAATCCTTTGATGAGAATTTTAAATGCTAATGCGAATTTGAAATCACAATTATAAACATCTTCTGCAGATGTAAAGTAGCCTTCTGAATGAAGTGGTACTATAATAATGTGGTGTTCTTTCGAATACGAAAGTAGTTCCAAGAAAACTACGGATCACCAAACACGAAGTACTGGGTTTCCTTTTCTTTGATGAAAAAATTCCTCTAGGTATCAGCTGCTTTTGATTCACCGAGCAAAACTTTTTTCTTTACCAATTAATTGCAACCTTTATCTTCTTCCCTACTTTAGTAGACGTGAATATAGTAAACAAAATAATCCGCTTTAGAAAACAATGACAACTATTGAATTAAGCAGTGAAATGCAATACAACATCACAACGAACAATTTAATAATCCAATGTGGTCAAGACGTTTGATACAAACATTTTACAATCTTAATTGCTCATGTGCTGTGAAGATCAGATTAGAAACACAAATTTCATCTGTTTTATTTCTACATTTACGCTAAACACAATTAAAATACAACACTTTGTTAATCTGTTATGGGAAAGAAAATATTAATTGAATAATTAGGTTTATTGTCGGTTATGTAGTTATCTTTGGAGTGCTTTGTGCAGTTGTCACGAATGTCTTCAGGAAAGATAAGCTATAACTCTTCAATACTACCTTTAGTTTTCATTATTTGTTTATTGTTGAATCAAATCTGTGAACAAAAGCATGTAATTAGTAAATTAGATATCGGGTTGTGCATACGTTCTGTTGCAGTTTTTTCTGAAGCTCACTCGTGGTAATGTTCCAAGATTTTTGGTGGCAAATGCAAAGATGCGTTAGTTTGACACAATCAAACACGTTCTGGCACAGATGAATTAATTTATTTGCTGAATAAATCCCTTTGAATAAATAATATAGACACTTGATTGTTCTTAGAATCGAACAGTATTAGCTATGTGGTCTCATATTTGCAAAGTGTGAAGCAACGAGTGTTTTGTGTGATTACGATGCGATCTTGGGCTACATAATTGGGTATAAACTACGACCCATTATTTGGCCTTTTGTTTGGATTTTCAATTATAGCTTTTATACTTATTTAATTTAAACTATTGCACACATTTATAACCACATTCTTGTGTTGGTTAAATAATTTTATAATCAGTTTGCGCTTGAAAACAAAATCGAGATATTCACGTAACGTATCTTTATATTCAAAACACTAAGTTTTCGTTTAGCAATGAGATGTTTTAATATTGTAAAGGGGACACTGTTTTGAAATATCTCACAATTTGCAGAAATCAATAGGAAGCACCTCCTAGTCCCACTTTATAAGATTATTGTAGGCCGAGCTTGAATAAGTAGTTTTTTATTGGTTGATGATTCCGAGAGCGGCAACTGATAAGGTCATTAGATCCGTAAATGTGGTGCAAGGTTTTATCGTGGGAGATGGCTGTGATCTTCCCCCGCTGAATGGCGAGATCTGGCGCCGACCTACTGTCGGCTAGCGGGGTTTCCCCTTAACCAGGACTCTCCCACCAGCGGGGCACCGCCCCAGTCGGGACAAGCTCTCAGCTCCCGACCGGTCTCCCGGAATATGTGGTAGTATAGTGCATGTTAGTGTAAGTGTGTATGTGTAAGGGGAGATGATAGGACGAGGAAGATATAGGAAATATCGCGCGCGGTGCGTGGCCCGTTTGTTAGGGTACTGCTCCGGCATTTGCCTGGTGTTGATCAGAGAAACCACGGAAAACTACCGATCAGAGCAGTTGGCAGCGAATTCTTCTTCAGACAGCGCCTAATTCGACCTAGTTATGCAACTAGTGTCGAAAATCCTGCTACCAAATTTGGGTAATACTAAAAATTGTGTAAAACAAGATTTTCTCCAAAAAAGAACTACACATTTTCTTTAACATTTTTGTGCGCATAATGCTAAATGCAAGGTTTACGATGACAAAAGCTTCATTTCGCTGTATTCTTTTTTTTTCTTAAAAAATTACACAATAATTATTTTTATTAAGTGTGTAATGTTTCAGTTT
Organism: Teleogryllus occipitalis; assembly: GCA_011170035.1. Taxonomy (NCBI): domain Eukaryota; kingdom Metazoa; phylum Arthropoda; class Insecta; order Orthoptera; family Gryllidae; genus Teleogryllus; species Teleogryllus occipitalis. Next base: position 60,827 of record BLKR01005424.1, read on the forward strand.
CCTTCACGAGATTGAAATTTTCACTCACGACTTCACACACGAATGTTCTACAGCTGTATGAAAATGTAATATACAAAAGATTTTATAAACTTGTATTGGAAGAAGAAACCTGATATCCTGGACAAAATAAAAATGCATTTCAGAGGGCTAAGATTAGAGAAGAGCACCTAAGGACAATACAAAAAAGTATTCTAAAACCATGCAAAAAAGGCTTCTTGCACGGCAACAAGATAGTTCGTTGACAACAATTTTTTCATAGATGTTAAAAAATGACGAACTTCACGTACGACTGTCGATTCCCTCAATTTGCCTTCTTTATCCAGCTGTAGAGAAATATAGTTTTTATGAAAAATCTCTCACGTCTTTAACGATTACATCACCGGCGATTTGAATACATTATTGCATTTTTAAGTACCAGTGCTTAAAGTGATGTTCTATAAAATTTCTGGAAAACTCAAAACTTTTCTGTGAAAATGAGCTTAAAATTCCGCATTTTCAGAAACGCTCAAACGCCATTTTCTGGAAAACGGCTCTAATTTTTATCTTTAAAGTTTTTCTTCCACAGAGAGTGCTAAATGCACTGTAAAAGACGAAGAAAAAGTATGTGCCTTTGTAGTTTAAGAATGAGTTATTTTAAATTTTCTTGTGACTGAACTGCGATGTTTTCTTTTATTTTGAACCGAAACGGTCGATATTGCGGCCATCTTGGAATATTACTTTTTGAAAATAATAATTCTGAAGTATCGAACACAAAACTTTAAAACAATCTACATACGAATATTGTAGTGCGTGCGTAAAATATGAAAAATACCAACAATGGATACTACAATGAAGAAATAAATATTGGCGTGGCCGCCCTAAGGCTGAAGGGCCTTAGCTACCTCGACTCGAAGGGTCGTGGATTCGAATTCCGCCTCGGGCATGGATGTTTGTGTCGTCCTCGCGTGTTCTCCATACAGTTCCGCTATCAGTTTAAAAATCATAGTGATCACCAAGATGTTGAAAAGTGACGTTAAAAGTCAGATTGCCGTGGTATTCTGATAAGTCTGTCCAATCTATGTATCGGCTTAGTTGACACACGGCATCAATTGATGTCACTGCAGTTCCTCTGATACAGAGAATCTAGGGTTTGGGAGCCCACGGTAGCAGGGTTTCGACACAAGTTAGACGGCCAGGTCAAATTCAGCTGCTGTCTGGACGAGAACTCTGGCGGTCGGTAGTTTACCGTGGTTTCTGCGATCAACACCAGGCGAATACCGGAGCAGTACCCTTACAAACGGGCCACGGACAGCGCGCGATCTTTTCTTCCTCTTCCTTGTCCTATTCTCTCCCCTTACTTCCCAACACACTATCACACTTGTCAGGAGAGTAGTCGGGAGCTTAGTGCTTGCCCCGGCTGGGGCGGTTTAATAAAAACATACACTACACTTACGGGACTAATGACCTTAGTAGTCGATGCACCCGGAATCATTAATCGAACAAACAATCAATCAATCCAATGTAACAAAAGAGTCTGAATTGGCATCCAAAGTGAAAGAATTATTTAATGTAGTAACCATCTGAAAAGAGATTGATAACTACTGAGAATCCCAATCGACAGGCGAATTCGACAGAGTGGATTCACTGTCACAGCAGATGGATCAAACGGAACTCACCTGGAAGCAAAGTTTCTGGAATTTCCACTCTTATTTTCTTGTCGTCTTTTCCTCCATTTTTCTTGGTGCGTTTGAGTTTGACTGCAATTGCATAATAACAGTATTAATAAAAATAATAAATCTGATAATATTATTATTAAAAATAATGGAACCAATAAAAGCTATTCAAATATTGTACATAGATATACACCTTCTACCTACCCTTCCATTTAAAAAAAACAGTTTGTGATAGGAAACTGAAGTAGTGGTAGTACAGAATGGCACAGACTTTCTCATAGTAAAGTTTTCTTATTTCCTTGGTGTAGACTGGCTTTGCGGTCTTGCCCCACCCTCTTGCCAGATACATTCTATCGTCGTCCAAAGTACAATTTTTTACATTTTCTCAGCTTTTCGTTTTTTTAATAGTAGAACCGAAATATTACTTCGAGAATATTAAAGAATCGAAAAACCTGATCTTAAATTGAAATTTTCATTGACAAATGTGGAGCCGTTTTTAAGAAAATGGCGATTAAGAATTAATGTAAATGCGAAGATTAAAGCTCTTTTTCACAGGAATGTATTGAATTTTCGAAACACTTCATTTAAAACCATTTAAAGCACTTCCGTTGACAAATGCTGTAATGAATACAAATCGATGGAAATGTGCATATTAATGGCGTGAGAGATCTTAAAAAAATTTCATTTGTGAAATTTCTGAAAAAAACAAAGAATACCCCAAAATGAACTTCCCGTCATATTAAACAGTGCAATTAGCACTTTCTGTACGATAAGTTTGAAGAAAAAATTTGGAGACGTTTTTAAGAAAATGGCATTTGAGCGTTTCTGAAAATGCGGAAATTTCAGGCTAATTTTAACACAAAACTGTTGAGTTTTCGAGAAAATTTATATGACATTATTTAAAGTACATGTACTCACAAATATAATATGAAGAAATCGCCTCTAATGTAAATATTTCTGACGTAAGAGACAATTAAAAAAATACATTTTTGTAATTTATGATAAAATAAAAGAATAGAGTAATATGGCGTTTATGTCTTCTTATAGACTGCATTTAGATGTTTTGTTTCCATGCACTAAGATGTTTTGTTTCCATGAAAAGCATTGAAGTTTTATATTTTTTGCATTCATGGTAAATAATTTACATCAAAGCATATGGTGAAAAGGAAGTAGTACTTTGAACTTTTCTACTTGCCCAGCAAATTATGCCTAAATTTTTCATTTGTGTCCTCAATTATAATTTTTTTAGAACTTTTTCAACCCAAAGACGTATATATAGCTACTTCACTCAGCATTGAGGGTAATATGTAATTTAACAACAAAATTAATAATAATAGTAATAATAATAATAATAATAATAATAATAATAATAACATTCTTTATCTACTGTATATGAAATTTACTGTTTACTGTTTAATAAACATTTAATAATATTTTCGAGTGATTGCAATGAATTATGTCAATTTTTTGTATCAACTAGTAGATATTTTGATAGAAAGTTACTTTCAATATGTGGAGAAATTCCGCTTGCGCCTTCGTTCTGAAGGTCGCCGGAGGAACCTGCAATGAAATAATAATAATAATAATAATAATAATAATAATAATAATAACAACAAAAGCAACACAACACTTTCCTATTCTTTCATAATTTTCCGAAATCGAAAAATGTCCAGACCGGGAGATACTAGGTTCGAGTCCCCACGGTGGTAGGATTTTCGACGCTAGCTTGTCAGCTAGGTCGAATTCACTCGCTAACAAGCGGGCAATGGACCGCGCGCGATCCTTCCTTCCTCTTCCTTTCGGTTATAGTGAACTCGGATATAGTGAACCCTCTGTTGTAGTGAACTAATCCCGTGTACATAACAAACAAACATATGAAGGTTTGGTTATAGCGAACCTGAACATTGGCGTAGGAAATACAACGTCCTGGAAATTAATTCTCTCGTGGAAAAAAAAATATACTGAAATTTTCAGTTCGTGCTGTTAATGTACGAGTATTTTGCTGTATCTCTATATTAATAAAATCAATCGTTATGGAGAAAATCTATTTAATTTTGACATCGAATATAGTGAACCCCTAATATAGTGACCCAAAAAAGCTAGTCCCCAGAAATTCTCTATAACCAGTTCGGACTGTAAAACGCTCCCAAAGATTGTATGATTCAAGAGAATAAAATATTTCTTGCGTCTCAGCTGTTACGATAACTAGCGTTCAGCCGATGACTCAAGAAGTGGATGCAACATTTTCGCTATTATTATTCCTAGAGCCAAGAGTTCTCAGCATGAACTAGTTGACATAAAAATTAATACGAGGGTATATTTGAATATAAATGGAAAACTACAAGTTAAATACAAATTTCGCAATTGTTCGACGAAATTTCGTGCATATGTTAACACTCAATCAGTCAATCAATTATGTTTCCTTTACTCATTCGTGTTTTTATATGTAGCAATAATGCTAATATTCAAATACTTCACTATTTTCTCTAAAAGGGTGAACTTCGTATTTACTCACAATTTTAGTCATGAGAATATTTCCCAGACACTGAAATGTTTAATTCTAAACGTACATGGGGATTATCAATGTGCGCTTTGGATACTTTGTACCGTGCAATACACCACAATACACGTTTGAAGAGGTGAATTTCTAAACGTACCAAGTCATTCTATTTTAAATTTTAATTATGGCTATCACGGATTATAATTCATAAATGCAGCTCATCAGATAGAAATTAGTTTCAAAAAGTACTTAGTCTTCAAATAAATTGACGATTTTTTCGTCAAAACCATGCTTAGGAGCTCATTGAAATGTTGAAAAAGATATATTCCTAAGAAAGCAACTTCTGCTAAAAAAAGGTGCGTTTTGGAATCCATCCCTTCAATCGAGGCAATGCGCTTTATTAGTTATGAATTGTCTCTATCTTTAATGTTTGTACGTTGAACGTCTTCCGGTCTCTACCTTGAACGTTGGTACGTTGAATGTCATCTGGCCTCTACTTATTATCTTAAACGTTGGTACATTGAATGTCATCTGGCCTCTACTTATTATCTTAAACGTTGGTACATTGAACGTCTTCTGGTCTCTACCTTGAACGTTGGTACGTTGAACGTCATTCGGCCTCCAACCTTGAGCGTTGGTACGTTGAACGTCATCCGCGCTCAACTATTTACCTTGAACGTTGGTACGTTGAACGTCATTCGGCCTGCAACCTTGAGCGTTGGTACGTTGAACGTCATCCGCGCTCAACTTATTACCTTGAACGTTAGTACGTTGAACGTCATCTGGTCTCTACCTTGAACGTTGGTACATTGAACGTCATCCGGCCTCTACTTATTATCTTGAACGTTGGTACATTGAACGTCTTCCGGTCTGTACCTTGAACTTTGGTACATTGAACGTCATTCGGCCTCCAACCTTCAGCGTTGGTACGTTGAACGTAATCCGGTCTCAACTTATTACCTTGAACGTTGGTACGTTGAACGTCATTCGGCCTGCAACCTTGAGCGTTGGTACGTTGAACGTCATCCGGTCTCTACCTTCAACGTTGGTAGTTCGTCATCCGGTCTCAACCTTGAACATTATTGGCACGTTGAACGTCATCCGGTGTCATTACCTTGAAAGGTGATACGGCCGTCTCGCGCCTGCACGACCGGGGTCTGCATGCGCATGTACTGCAGGATCACCGCCAGGTCCAGAGGGCCCTCGTCGATCACGCGGCTTAGGGCGAACACGTGGTACCCGTCGCCCCCGCGCAGCAGGAAGCTGTTGATGGCCACCGGGTACCACACGTAGTCCTCCAAAGGCTCGTACCTGCAACGAGGAGGCATCCTGGATTATTTTCTGTTTTCGGTTGATTGATTAATTTTTTCGTGTTTCCGGGCGCGTCAACTGCTTTGGTCATTAGTCCCGTTAGTGTAGTGCATGTTTTTTTTCGCGGGATAGATCGCGGTGATCTTCCCCCGCTGGATGGCGAGATCCGGCGCCGACCTACCGTCGGCTAGTGGGGTTTCCCCCTAACCAGGACTCTCCCACCAGCGAGGCACCGCCCAGCCGGGACAAGCTCTAAGCTCCCTACCGATCTCCCGGAAATGTGGTAGTGTAGTGCATGTTAGTGTAAGTGTGTGTGTAAGGGGAGAGGGTAGGACAAGGAAGAGGAAGGACAGATCGCGCGCGGTCCGTGGCCCGTTTGGTAGGGTACTGCTCCAGCATTCGCCTGGGGTTGATCGGAGAAACCACGGAAAACTACCGATCAGAGCAGCCGGCCGCTAGAATTCTCCTCCAGACAGCGACTGAATTCGACCTAGCTGAAAAGCTAGTGTCTGTTTTCGGGCATGGTACCAGCTAAGATAACACTAGGGAACAAAAAAATTAATACCTTCAGGATAAAAGTAGGTGACTTGAAAGGAAACAATCAGGTTGATTTCGAAAATCATTAAGTTTTAATCACGCAAGGTTCAAAAGATATAAACATATTTAGTATTTGAAATAAAGAAAATCCTGTACTAATTTCGACATTGTCCCTCCGGTTAGCTGACTACAAAATTTTATGTGCATGCTTCATGTGAGGAAAGAACAAGATAAAAATCGAATATGCATATTCGAACAATAGTATGCCGACATTAAAATAGTTTGTTGGTATTCTCCATAACATTGATAGTGCGAATGACAATGATTTGAGTTTTCCATACAACCAAAACCTAAGGTTCGTTGTACAAGTGACACAACACTGGTGTTGTGCCCATAGTTTGTGTTGATCACTAACCCGTCAGCCAAAGAGTAAAGAATACGCAACTTTTGTAATATCATATATTTTTGCCCCTTTCAAGTATGAGTGTAAATCTTCCACAAACGTAACAGAAATTGATTAGCAGTGTTGATGTGAAATGACGATTTGCATTTCATCGAACCGATTGAATTCTACAGGTCATGTGGCGAATTTCACTTTATAAAAACCACAGACCTATCTATATATTTAAAAAAATAAGGTATTCTGCCATGTTTAGAGCTTCTACTAAACCGATTCTAGTATTTTTTCCTTTAAATGAAAGAAAGTGATCCCTAGATGTGTTATCATGTATTGTTTCTGTTGATTCACCAACATTTATGGTGTAAATAATTAATTAAATCATTCTTTAATAGTACGTTTATCAATAGCCAATTGTTTCTTTCCAAAGAGCGGCTGCTTCATGGTGGCGCTGCTTGACGTTTTATTTTGATTGTTGAGATTTGTTTACAATTTGTCAAGGTTTTGTTTCAGTTGCGTTGCGTAATTGCGTTGTGGTGTTGACAGTTTGCATGTATTAGCTTTTGTGGTGTATTTTGTAGAGAACATTCGGACAGTGAGTTTTGCTCGGTTGTACTGAAGTAGTGAAGTTGTTCACAGGTTATGTCGAATTCCGAATCCTTGCCCACGCGCCCCAAAAGACGCAAACGTACATTAACTGGACGCAGGGAAAGAGAACGTCAGCGTTGGTGTCGTGATAGTGAGGCCATTTCGTTTTCTGTTGGGTCGTTGTCTATGAAATGTCAGTTGATTACCAGTTTACTCTGTGTTGCTTAAATGGTAAAATAAGTTTCCTTCATGCCAGAAGAAATCAAACAGTTGCTTTTAGGAAATGATGACGTATCAATAAACTTTAGAAATAATAACCGTCAGTATAATAGTGCTCTTTCTTTTGTGTAATTTGGTGCCGGTATTACATTACCACCTGGCCATGGGCCATGCGTGTTCAAAATTTTGGGAACTCATCACAGAATATCTTCGTTGAACCCTGAAGATCCAAAGAATGCAACGTATTGTGAACATTAGTCTGTGCACAGTATTTTACATTTATCTCAGATCTCACCGTCAAATTTTGACGGGTTCTCACTAGTAATGTATTAATATAGTTGAGGCACACGCAAACCAGACACGAACTTCACTGCGGGTGTAGTTTCGAATGACACCGACTGACTCAGAATCTGCCCCCCCCCAAGAGTTGCATACTTGCATACTTGCGATAAGGGAAAGAGATAAAATAATTCCTTTCGATGACTGATGCGCAGTAGGAAAAATGAGGGTGCACGTGACTTGCCAAAACAGCAACTAAGACCTGCTCTTAATTGAGCGCGACTACCAGACTCGAGAATAAAGACCCAATCTTTGAATACAGAAGGTAAAAAAAAACACGAAATCCCAATTTTGTTGAAATTCATGAAAGTGGCATAACTGAACTGAAGAAGTAAATAATTTTTAAATAGATTTAATGGGTATTGATTCTACATATCTTACAGGTGCCATTTAAATGCATTTGCATTAAGAGCAAATTACGGTATAATACGATATAAAGATAGGATATATTTAAAAATTGTGACGTGATATGACGTTTTATGGTGAAATTCGCAATCTACGTATAAAATTGAGTATGTTGCGCACTCCACCTTCCCGGAAGTAAAAATATTGTTCCCTAGTGTAATTGGTCCCGTAATTGTTGTGCACGGCTTTATTAGTGTCTTGGATGTTTTTATTAATGACGAGGCTCATGCCTTAGGGTCTGCTCTTCCGTCTAACTACTGAATGTACATTAATACAGAGTAGTAACATTTAAGAGGGGGAGGGCAAGCTGTACGTTTACGTCTGGGAGTGCAAAACTACGGACCATCCCGGCATACACCTTAAGAAATTGAGTAAACCCAGAAAACCGCAATCAGGATGGCGGCTTAGGGCCGTACAGTATCAATGTATAGAAGTGGAAGAGAAGAGAATAACGACAGAAAGGAATCATAAATGAAAATGGAGTCGAAAATACGAAAGAGAAAGAAGGAGAGAAACTAAATGGAGGACAAGCTGTACATTTATGACTGGGAGTGCAAAAGGGACCATCCCGGTGTACGCCTTAAGCAATTGAATCGTTTATTTCAGAAACCCGCCAAACGCCAAATTTCTCATGTCGAGAAAATTGAGAAAAAGTGTCCCAATTTTTCACATTTCAAAATATTTTTTAATATTAAAGCAGTTAATAAAATAATATTTTTCAGGTAAGTATGGAATAAGCGATGTGTCTATCCTTGTGGAAATACATTTCACCATTAAAGCGCATCTTAAATTTTGGCGTTTGACGGGTGCTGCTCCGGCACTCGCCCGCCACTGAGGCGCCACTCGGGAAGCGCTGCTGAGCAGCACCGTGTGAAGGGACCCTATGCGCCAAGAGTGTGACTGTGCCACTTGTGTGAATATCTCAATTTAAAGCAATGCTTGCCCACCGAGGCGCCACTCGGAAGCGCTGCTGAGTAGCGCCGTATAAAGGGCACCTTTTCGCCACGAGTATGACTGTGTTATTCGTGTGAATATCTCAATTTAAAGCAATGCTTGCCCACCGAGGCGCCACTCGGAAGCGCTGCTGAGTAGCGCCGTATAAAGGGCACCTTTTCGCCACGAGTATGACTGTGTTATTCGTGTGAATATCTCAATTTAAAGCAATGCTTGCCCACCGAGGCGCCACTCGGAAGCGCTGCTGAGTAGCGCCGTATAAAGGGCACCTTTTCGCCACGAGTATGACTGTGTTATTCGTGTGAATATCTCAATTTAAAGCAATGCTTGCCCACCGAGGCGCCACTCGGAAGCGCTGCTGAGTAGCGCCGTATAAAGGGCACCTTTTCGCCACGAGTATGACTGTGTTATTCGTGTGAATATCTCAATTTAAAGCAATGCTTGCCCACCGAGGCGCCACTCGGAAGCGCTGCTGAGTAGCGCCGTATAAAGGGCACCTTTTCGCCACGAGTATGACTGTGTTATTCGTGTGAATATCTCAATTTAAAGCAATGCTTGCCCACCGAGGCGCCACTCGGAAGCGCTGCTGAGTAGCGCCGTATAAAGGGCACCTTTTCGCCACGAGTATGACTGTGTTATTCGTGTGAATATCTCAATTTAAAGCAATGCTTGCCCACCGAGGCGCCACTCGGAAGCGCTGCTGAGTAGCGCCGTATAAAGGGCACCTTTTCGCCACGAGTATGACTGTGTTATTCGTGTGAATATCTCAATTTAAAGCAATGCTTGCCCACCGAGGCGCCACTCGGAAGCGCTGCTGAGTAGCGCCGTATAAAGGGCACCTTTTCGCCACGAGTATGACTGTGTTATTCGTGTGAATATCTCAATTTAAAGCAATGCTTGCCCACCGAGGCGCCACTCGGAAGCGCTGCTGAGTAGCGCCGTATAAAGGGCACCTTTTCGCCACGAGTATGACTGTGTTATTCGTGTGAATATCTCAATTTAAAGCAATGCTTGCCCACCGAGGCGCCACTCGGAAGCGCTGCTGAGTGGCGCCGTGTGAAGGGGTTACGTGGGCGTACCTGGGCACTTGGCAGCGGTGGCAGAGCGCGGAGGCGGAGACGACGCGCCTGCCGGGCGGCCGCCGCATGTCGTACGTCACGTGCAGCCCCGACACCTGCAGCGAGTGCGGGCGCCTCGGGGGCAGCGGCTGCCCGCGCACCGCCGCCACGCGAGGGGGCGAGACGGACTGCTCCAGCGCGGCGCGCAGCCGGTCCCCGCGCACCTCCGCCAGCGAGATGGTGTTGCCGTGCGGCAACGCCCGCATCACGTCGCCCATCGTCACGTCTGGAAACAACACGCCAGACAATAATGAGAGAAACAACTCTTAGAAACTAATCCGTTAGAAAATATCATTTTTTCTTTTATTCCATTCATTTGATTTATTTTATTCATTCGCTTTATTTATTCTCTTGGTTTATTTGATTTATTCGGTTCATTGTTCTGGTCGCGCGCACCTCCACCAGCGGGATGGTGTTACCATGCGGAAACATGCGGATCACGTCGCTTTAAAACGAAACCAAACTGTTAGAATTTTTTTTTCTTTTATTCGATTCATTTGATGTGTTTGCTACTTGGTTTATTTCTTCTTTCGGTTCATTGATCTGGTTACTCGCACCTCCACCAGCGGGATAGTGTTACCATGTGGCAACACGCGGATCACGTCGCCCACCGTTACGTCTAAAAGCAACACGCCAGAGAATGAGTGGATCGACGCTTTAAAACAAAACCAAACCGTTAGAAAATATAACTTTTTCTGTTATTCGATTCATTTGATTCATTCGGTTTATTTATTCTCTTGGTTCATTTGATTCATTCGGTTCATTGATCTGGTCGCACGCACCTCCACCAGCGGGATGGTGTTACCATGCGGAAACATGCGGATCACGTCGCTTTAAAACGAAACCAAACCGTCTCGGTGCGCAAGCACCAACGTTTTAAAACGAAACCAAACTGTTAGAAAATATTTTTTTCTTTTATTCGATTCATTTGATGTGTTTGCTACTTGGTTTATTTTTTCTTTCGGTTCATTGATCTGGTTACTCGCACCTCCACCAGCGGGATAGTGTTACCATGTGGCAACACGCGGATCACCTCACCAATTGTCACGTCTAAAAACATACCAGAAAATAATGAGAGAGTCGACGTTTTAAAACGAAACCAAACCGTTAGAAAATATCAATCTTTTTCTTTTATTCGATTCAGTATATTCGATTCATTTGATTTGTTTGATTCATTAGGTTTATTATTTCGGTTCATTGATCTGGTCGCGCTTACTAGCGGGATGGTGTTACCATGCGGCAACACGCGGATCACGTCGCCCGTCTTCACGTCTGCCGTAAAAACACCACAGAATAATGCTTTAAAACCAAACCAAACCAAAAAAACTTACATTTTTTCGTCATTTGAAACATTTAATTTATTCGTTTCGTTTGATTTGCTTGAATCGTCTGGTCGCCGCACACCTCCGCCAGCGACTGTAGCGTTGCCGTGCGGCAACACGTGGATCACGTCGCCACGTGAAACGAAACAAAAGCGTTAGATAATCTCATTTTTATTTATTTGAATCATTTGATGTTACCAATTCATTTTGTTTTATTGATTGGGTTCGTTTGATTCATTCGGCTAATTGGTCTGGTCTTGCGACCTCCACCAGCGGGATGGTGTTGTTGTTCAATATGCGGAACACGTTGCCATCTTCACATCTGCCATCAAGACACGTGAGAATAATCGAAGGTTCAACGCTTTAAAACGAAATCAAACGGTTAGAAAATCTCAAATTTTAATATTTATTTTAGTCATTCAATTAAGTTGATTTGCTTCATTCATTCGGTTCATTTGATTCATTCAGTTAATTGATTCATTAGGCTTCATTTGGTTCAATCCGTTCATTGGACTGGTCGCGTGCACCTGCACCAGCCAGATGGTGTTGCTGTGCGGCAACACGCAGATCATGTATCTCATCGACTGCCAACAACACGAGAGTTGAGAGTGTAATGAAAAACCCAACGCTTTAAAATGAAACCCAAACCGTTAGAAATAGTCTCAGTTATTCTTTACACATTCGATTCATTGAGACAATTCAATTCATTCAACTCATTCAATTCATCGAATTTACTCAATTAATTCGGTTTATTGGGTTAAAGTTATTTACTGTTAGCGAGGCTCAGGCCAACTAGCTTGCTCTTCCGCCTGACCACTTTCAAAATTGTTATTACAATTGTGCGTAACAAAAAGGAAGTAATTCAGTAAAAAAAAAAAACGTTCGCATTTTGGATGAAGGGTTTCTCACGTAGAAGGCAGTGAGTGAAAGCTAAGGAGGAAGGAGTTGATAGAAAGGGAATGCTCTCACAGCATTTGTGTGATTAAATTTATTAATTTCAAGTCAGGGATGTATAAATAGTTCCCTGACTATTTATACATCCCTGTATAAAACAAATTATTATTATTATTATTATTATTATATTATAATAAAATATGTAAAATGGAGCAGAGAAGCACACAAATTCTACGTCTAAATTGCTTGACGTGTTATTCCCTACACGTCACACATCACGCTGAGACCGATAGGGGTCAATCCATTTTAAGTGGTCCAGAATTTAATAAATTGGTCCCTCGACCATCTCGAAAAATATTCATATTTTGAACATAAATTTTCTTATGTTTCGGCTGTACAAAAACTTCTATGATTTATTTTTATTGTATCTGGTTTACAAATGGCGGCCATTTTTGTTTTACACCGTGCGCCATTCTTCGCGTTTGTAGACATTTACTCTTTTCTAAATTATTCAGCTCTGGGTTGTTCTAGCGTTCTAGAATAAAAGGCATTAGATTCAGTATACTGTCCTACAAGTGGAAATATTATTTATCAACCTCCTATGTTTTTATTGGAGAAATATTGGCAACCAAATCTATGGAACACGAATGAACTAAGTTCAATTTTCAGAGAGTAATTTCTAAAAAACGGAATAGAATCTGTCTTAATTTTTTCTGTGCTTTTACACATAAAAGTGTAGTTACTTTCTGTCAAATATCATTGGTAAGTAACGTACCCCTTGAAAATTACACCCTCGTAAAAATTGGAATTTTAATTTTTTTCCGAATTTTCAAATGTAATATCTCTGTTGGGGAACCAGACAAATATCTGAAAACTGCACACAAACTAGATCTCTATAATACCAAACTTAAGTAAAAATTTCAACTCTTAGATTTAACTCAAAGTATTTTTTTTAATTGTAAACTTTCGCAGAAATAGGCTTCATTTTCACATTGAGGATACGTTGTGACTAGTAGTAATCATATTATTATATTATGCTTCGGTTCCTTTATTTTTGAACAGATGGACCAGAGCTGGATCATTTAAAACGGATTGACCCGTTAGCACATTCTGATTGGCCCAGTGAATTGAGCGGGTCTCGCTGCGTGAATGAGTGGAACCGGGCCTCCGATTGCGTTTTCCCCTCGGGCGTCGGTTGAATCGGAGCTAACCGGAGGGGCGCAGAAATCGCGAGCTCCGATTGAATGCCTGGCGGGAGCGTGACGCGTCGACACTCACTGCCCTGCTGGATGGGCGCGCGCAGGCCGTTGGAGTTGGTGATGCCGATGGCGGCCAGCGACCAGCCGTCCGACACGGCCCGGCCTGCGTAGGCGCGCACGTAGGCGTCGGCCACGAAGGAGCCCAGGTTGCACTCGCCCTCCAGGCACACGCCGTCCGCCTGCTCCAGCAGCACGGCCGACCGCCCCATCACCAGCTCCGCCGCCGCCGCCACCGCCAGCGCGAACGGCGTCAGCGCCTCCGTCACCGCCAGGTCTAAGCACACGGTCAAGGTGGGACAAGGCGGGGCGATAGCGACCCACATGCACCGCATTCGCCCACGCTAAGGGTCGGCCAAGGCGGGTAGATAGCGACCCACTATCACCTCACCCCAGACGTTAGTTGAAGTGCGTTCAGTGAAGGTGGGTCGCTAGCGACCCACATGCACCGCATTCGCTCACGCTAAACACACGCGTTAACGGTCGGCCAAGGCGGGTTGATGGCGACCCACACCCACCGCATTCGCTCACGGCGTCAGCGCTGTGCTTAACCATACAAACGTTAAGGGTCGGTCGAGATGGGTCGCTAGAAACCCACCGGATCCGCATTCGCCCACGGCGCCAGCGCCGCCATGCCGCCATGTGTTTACATGATAAGGGTCGGCCAACGCGGGTCACTATCCACCCACTGCCACTGCATTCACCGAAGGTGGCAGCGTCTAAACACACGTTAAGAGTAGGCCAAGGCGCGGCGCTAGCGACCCACTGCCACCTCATTTACCAACGGCGCCAGCGCCGCCGCGTCTAAACACACACACATGAAGGGTGGGACAAGGTGGGTCTCTAGCGACCCACCGCCATCTTTCGCCGCCGCATTCGCCCACTGCGCCAGCGCCGCCGCCGCGTCTAAACACACACACACACATGAAGAGTGAGGCTATGCGGGTCGCTAGCGACCTACGGACTTCTCTCACCAGCGTATCGATACATAGATTAATGGGGACGCTAATCGGCTTCTCTACCTTCTCATCTACACATATATGATACACTGGGTACCCAATGGACCGACCGCCTCCACCAACCCTGTATTTAGATACCATATTTTAGTTTCCAATAAGAGCGCTATCAACCCAGCTCATCCTACAACGTAGCATTTGCAAACATATCGCGGGTTCTCAATAGAGTCACTACCCACCGTATCTACAAACGTACAAATTAAGTGTTCCGATGGGGTCGCTATCGACCCGGCACATTCTCCACACCCGCATCTACACACATCAAGGATTCCTAACGAGGTCGCTATCAACCCAGCGCATCCTACATCGTGGCATTTGCAAACATAACGCGGGTTCCCAATGGAGTCGCTACCCATCGCATCCACATATACAAATTGTTTCAAGGAGGGTCGCTAAAGACCCAGCACATTCTCCACATTCGCAAATACGCACGTGACACGTATTAAGGGTTCCTCCAGATGTCCTAAGGGTCCCCATCGACCCAGCGCATCCTCCATTGTCCCATTTACTAAAATACCGTGGGTCCCAAAAGGAGTCGCTGCCCACCGCATTCTCACCATCTACCCACACACAAATTAAGTGTTCTATTCGAAACCAAATATTGACCGTACTTACCAGGTGTTACAAAATGGTCCAAATATACAGGATTTCGCACCACCAACACCAATTCCCCGGCGTCATTGAAGAAGGCGGTCATATCGCCCAAGTACCTCGTATCGAAACCAAATATTGGAAGTACTTACCAGGTGTTACAGAGTTGTTCAAATACACAGGATTTCCCTCCGCCGTCACCATTTCCCCGGCTTCATCGAAGAAGACGGTCAAATTGCCCAAGTACCTCGAATCGTAACCAGCTTGCACTACCGCTACCTGAAATCACCGTGTGCACTTGAGTCCAGGAAATGAAATGTACATTCAGCATGTGATATCAGGCAAAATAGCGTCAGGTTACGCGAGCGTGCATTTTCGAACATAAGTTAAATACCTTTCGCAAGCTATCTCTCTCTCCCTCACTCTCGCTCGCTCTCACTCTCGCGTGCTCTCTCTCTCTCTCTCGCGCGCGCGCGTGACCTCTCTCACCACCTGCACACTGTCTTGTAACGTATTGTAGGACTACAGTTAGCAACCGCCACAAAGGGCGGCGGCAGAGGATTAGACGCCAGGGGCCAGGCAGGATGTGACACGCCGAGGTATTCTGGAGAAATCCTAAGAGCTAGGGAAAGGGATGCCCAAAGTACGGGACAGCGCATTTTTGCCGCGTGCCGCGTGTCAAATTCTTGGAATCCAGGGAAATGGATGTCCAAAAATGCCTGGCAAAGCGGTCAGTGTGGGCCGTGTGCAAAACCCAGTGACGTTTCAGGTCACGTGGGTGGCAGCTATATAAGAACAAACGCAGAGCGCGGGGGTGGGGTTTGTTGAGCTGAGAGGGAACCCTCGTGCGAACGCACAAAAACTTGCGCCCAGGGCGGTGCGGAGCCGAGCTAGGCTCGTGCGGCAAACCATGTGTTGGGACGCCGTTGTGGACTATATCCACGGGTGACAAGAGGTCGCCGGAGCTGTCTGCTGTGTGCGGGAGGCTCGCTGAGGAGTGGCGCGGGCCACGAGTCAGTTATTCATTTTTAAGGATCGCTCCTGCGATCAGGAAAGTAAAGATCTACCAGAGCTGAGTAACTTAAAGTATTACTGTACATACTGTGAATAAACCTGTACATATTTATCATTGAAGCTCGTGTCTGTGATTATTGTGTATTCCCACGACGTCACAGACGGGTAGACATAATTGGTGGCAGCGGTTATAAAGAAGCCCACGGGGGAGTACGTGCACCCACCAAATAGTATAATTGGTGGCAGCGGTTAAACGAATTCCACGGGGAATATCATTCACCAAATAGTATAATTGGTGGATGCGGTTATAAGAATTCCACGGGGAAGTGTTGCTCAATTGTGATAATAGCAGCAGTTAAAACATTCACGCTGGAACGGCACGGCATTGTTGCACCATACTCATACGTGGTCGCAATATTACGAACAGTGGGTGGGCCAGTGCGTGGGTGTGTCGACGGGCAGACATAATTACAACGCACGGGAGCAGAGAGGGTCCGCTCCTAGCCAGACGCCCACGTTTTCACGGCAACGCCGGAAGGAAGGAAGGAAGGAAGGAAGGAAGGACGGACGGAGAAGGAAGGACGTCTCAAGGCCAACCGGCTTTGATAAAATCAAGAAGTCAGCAAGGATCTGGTGTAAGTATAGCTATCTGCATTGTAAGGTTCGGTTCAGGTTTCAGTTATGGCTTACTTACCGAGATTCGGGAAAGATTGTGTAGTGCACGTGGCACAGGAATTAGGACTCCAAATTACAGGTGGCGAAACTTTGGTAGTACTAAAAAAATTGATAGAGGAGCATTCCGATTACGAGGAGGAATTTGTGAAAGGGATAGCTCAGGCGTATAAGGATGAACGCGAACGAGAAAAGAGTGAACGCGAATCAGAGAAGGAACGTGCATTTCAGTTAGAAAAACTGAGAATAGAACAGGGCCAACTGGCGGGTAGAGCTAGTCCGCAGTCCGAAGTAAATAGCAAAATGCACATTCGATTAAATCAAGTTATGAGCCGATTCAAAGGGGAGGACGACGACATAACAGCATTTTTAAGTGTTTTTGAGAGTCAGGCGGAACAATTAGAAATTCCAGAAGAAGAGTGGGTGGCAAATCTTATGGGACTGCTCCCACACCAAATCAATGCATCGCTAACTTTAGAAGGGCAAGGTAGTAGAACAGAATATGCCGATTTAAAGAATAGGTTATTAGAAATGTATCGATTCAATGCCGAGAAGTTTCGACAATTGTTCGCGAAACATGTAAAAGCCGCGAATACTACCTGGAACGTATACGCGAGAGAGCTGAAAAATTATTGCAAAGAATGGGTAGCAGGACTAGATATTCATACGTTCGAGGACTTAATGAATCTAATTGTAACCGATCAATTGAAGCGTCGTGTGCCTATTGATATTAAAGAGCATTTTATTGATGAGTGGGGGGAATTTAAGATGCCGTTAGAACTAGCTCGTAAACTAGACAACTATGAAAACAATAGGGCAGGCTGGAAACGGTCTTCGTTCAAGCCTTATAGGAAATCGGAAGCCGTAGGGGAACAAGTTGCAAGCACGAGCAAGACGATGCCGATAGTACCGGAATTTCAGGGGAAATCGAGCGGTAAGAAAACCGATGTTAGGGCAGCATACGAGAAGCCAGACAAGCGGAAATGCTACGGGTGTGGTGCCACAGACCACATAGTCCGTGAATGCCCGCAGCGCCGCGTGGCCGAAAAAATGAATCATGTGGCAGACAAAACAGCTACGGAATTGTTTTCACCGTACGTGTTCTTTGGAAAAATTAATAAAATTCCCGGAGATTTTTGCGCGACTGTGGTGCCAGTTTCGATCTTGTCCATGAGAAATTTATTAGCGACGAGAATTTAACGGGAGAAAGCGTGTGGATTTTGCAACCGCTTGATGCCTCACCACGAAATCTCCCGGTGGCAGAAGTCACTATTGAAGGGCCATTCGGGAAAGTAGTAACTAAAGCCGCAGTTGTGCCTCGGGAATGCGACAGCGGATATTACTTATTAAGTAATAGAACAGCTGCTCTGTTGGAAGAAGTAAAGGCAGGATTTATTGAGCCACAATTAGTTGCAGCCGTAACGACGCGGGCAAAAGCCGCTGAAACGTCGCGGGTGACTCAAGAGTCGGGGCCGGCTGACCGACAGGCAGGCGAGTTCGACGCGGACGAGCAGGTAGAAAACCTTGAACAATTGAGGCAGGAGGGAGCCGTTAGTGAAAGGGACGCCAGTGCAAGTGTACTAACGCCCGAAGTGAATGAACTCATAAATGTTACCCAGACTGAGTTCGCAGCTTCACAACAAAGTGACCCGAAAATCAAAACATTATACGACGCGAATAAGCACAACGTACCGGAAGCAGGGCGAGAGTCGTATTTCGTGAAAAATAGTATTTTGTATCGGTCAAGACACAGCAATCGCGGAGAAAAATTTAATATGTTAGTAGTTCCGACTAAATATCGGGCCGCCGTTCTCAAGGTGTGCCATGAAACCGCGAATGCACATTTAGGTTGCACTAAGAGCAAATCCAGCATGTCGCGATACTTTTATTGGCCTCGTTGTTTCCAGGATATGGAGACATATGTGAAAACTTGCGATGTGTGTCAAAAGGTTGGTAGGCCAAATGATCGTAAAAAAGCACCGTTAATGTTAGTACCGCCGATAACGGAAGTCTTCGGTAAAATAAATATTGATACTTGTGGACCTCTTCCCGAAAGTAAAGAAGGCAACAAGTTTATTTTGACAGCCATTTGTTTAGCGTCTAGGTATCCGGAGGCTATTCCAATTAAAGATTTGCAATCAACAACTATCATTAGTGCCTTGTTGACATTATTCAGTAGAATCGGGTTTCCTAAGGAATTACAAACAGACCAGGGCACGTGCTTTACAAGCGCATTGACAGGTGAATTTGCTAGGAAGTTTGGGATCAAACTGGTGAGAAGTTCGCCCTACCACCCGCAGTCAAATCCTATCGAACGCGTGCATAGAACGATGAATCGCTTAATCAAAGTGTTATGCTTGGAAGCAGGAACGGAGTGGGAGGACCAAATGCCCGCGATTTTATTTGCTTTGAGAACCACGGTGCACGAGAGCCTCGGATTCACTCCAGCTGAATTAGTGTATGGGAGGAACCTCAGAACTCCCATAACCTTATTATATGAACACCTTGCAGGCGAGGACGATGAGGAAGAAAATTCCGTCGTCGAATATGTGTTCAAGCTAATAAATAGGCTTCAGAAATCTCGCGAATTAGCTCACGAGAAGCTTGTTAACGAGCAGGAGAAAAGAAAAACGTGGTACGATCGGCGAGCCGTACACAGAGAATTCGCGCCGGGCGACCGGGTGCTGGTGTTGGCCCTGAATCGCACAAAAAAGTTATCTGTTCAATGGATAGGACCGGGAGAAGTAGTAGAGAAAAAATCGGACACGAACTACTCTGTCCGAATGCCTGGGAAAAAGGAAGAGCGTATCTACCACATTAACATGTTGAAAGCGTACGTGCAACGTACTGAATATCTGAATTATGTAGCAGATCGCAGCTCAAACTTTGAAGTTGAGGAAGACGAGCTGGATAAGTACGCTATTAACCTTGATAGTGTCGACTTCGATGCGGAAGCTATGCTCGAAGGAACAGAAGTCGAAGACGAGTTCCGCGACAAACTGCTCAATTTAATTGTAAAGTACAAGCATATATTTTCAGACAGACCAGGGTTGACGGATGTCGTCACCATGGACATTGAATTGACGGACGAGTCGAAAAAGATAAGAAGTGCGCCTTATCGAATGTCGCCGCGTCAATCAAAAATTTTGCAGGAAGAAATCGCGAAGATGTTACGGGATAATATAATCGAAATAGGCGACTCTGATTATGCTTCCCCTATGATTCTTGTAGAGGCGCCGGGACGAAAACCAAGACCGTGCGTAGATTATCGTAAGCTAAACCAAATTATAAAATCAGAATATTTTCCGTTGCCGAACATGGAGGAGAGGATAGCAGCAGTAGCGGCAGCTAAGATTATTACTACATTGGATTTAGCAAAATTTTATCATCAGATACCGCTCACTCCGAGAGCGCAAAGATATGCGGCTTTCTGTACAAGCTTTGGCACGTATAGGCTATTAAGATTGCCCTTCGGGCTAAAAAATGCACCTTTTCAGTGTAGTAGGATGATGGCAGCTTTATTAGCAGGATGTGCAGAATTTGCAGTCCCATACTTGGATGACATCGCCATTTATAGCGACACATGGCAAGAACACCTTAGACATTTAGAGCAGGTGTTTCTAATATTAGAGAAAGCGAAGTT